>JBBPRJ010000066.1:0-20445 GCA_038092975.1 Chalciporus piperatoides | reverse complement strand
CGTGGCAGCCGACCTCCCCTCTTGTCTCCGAGACACGATGGAAACCCTCGACATCGGATGATTTGCATTTCGGAAATAAATACGTTGATAACTGACATATCAACAGTGAGTTCACTGCACCACGTTCTGGTAAATACTTACAATCGAGCCTCCGGGTCTTTTCTAGGATCGTACTTGAGCCGAATGAGTGTGTCCCGCCAAGGTCCGTCCTGGAATGTGTAACAGACGAGAGGCAGCAGGATTTTTGAACTACAGAAGATGAGAGGTAGGCTGGATAGAGGGAGGAGAACTACAGCACTTGTGTATTTCTCTAACTTCCGCAGGGCTGAACTGATTGTACAAGGCGGCGCGCGTCCAAATCGGCCGTGCTTGGAGCAACTAAGAAGAGTTTGGTTATCCCCCAGATGATGAGAATAGCCAGTACCTGTGAGACCCGCTCCACAAGCTCTGGTTTAACTTGGTTCTGTGCTTGCTGAACAGCAGGGATCGGATGTTCAGGGACCTACAGGTGAATGGTGGGTTAAAGCGAAGTGACTCGAGAATCTGCCACCGACGTTTGGATCTACGAAAGAAACCGTAGCAGGGCCGTACCCCTTCCATCTACCCCTGTTGATGAGCCGTTTCCGTTCTTCTCCAGTTTCTTCATTTATAACAGTGCTGGCCATTGATGCGGGGTTTGGCTTAAAGCTATGTACTGTCAAGTATTGCGGTTGTGAGGGGTGCAAGCGACTCACTTGTAATTCTGAGGGATTCCCTGACGGCTGAAAATTGGGGGGGAAAAGAGCCTGAGGTTACTCCGAGTAACAGGGGTAGCTGGTTCGCCGTGTCCAGAAAGCCCGGGGTCTATGTTAGCCTGGCGTTCCACAGGAACGGAGACGACGTAGTCCTCCTTCTCTTCTGGTATGGCATACTGCCTGATAGCATCGACTAGCAACCAGTACGTTAGCAGAGGTACAAGTCCTTTACCAATCCTGTTGTCTTACCGTCCATTGTGTCCATTGCTAGTCGCAACTTTGCGACAGGATCGGACATATCTGGTTGGAACTGATAATCCGCCATACCTGCGACGACTCTGGTCAGCAGCAGATCGATTGCAGTGACACACACCACTCACTGCGGAAACGTGCGGTCTTCAGAACGACGCCTATGGGCTCTGCAACGTATTCCCCTATGATGCCATCGGTATTCACGTTTCTGCGCTTCCGCTTCGTGACCTTGATGAGGATATTGCTCGTCCCGACGATATCTCCCGGTATTGGGTGCGCATATGGGTTACCGGGGCGGAGATTCAGCTCGAGCAAGGCCTCACTCTTTGCAGCCGTGCGTTTGAACGCGTTCTCGAGCTTGGATGGGCCTCCGAGATTACGAACCACGCGAGGGACAGAGGAAGGTTGTACATAGCCTGGATACTCGACTGAGAATAAATGTGTAGCAGGCAGTGGGCGCTCAGGCGCCTCCGACGAATCCATGTCACCGAGATCGATTGGACTCGTTTAGGAATGAAATCTGTAGTGACTCCCATCGGCCGAAATCCAGACTCGGCCGACCCCGATCACCGGCACCCGTCGATCGAACATAGATAAAAGCCGTAATAGCTGGGTGCTGAGCCAAATAACATCTCTTCCTTCCCCACATCGCTATCATACATCTATAACAACATGCCAGCCCCCGTTACGGGCCCTCGTACTCTGTACGATAAAATTTGGGATGATCACGTCGTGTGGGTATCATACTTATGGGTGTTCAACCACTATCAAGCTCACTCGCCCACAGGGATGTCATGGATGATGGATTAGCTCTCATCTACATCGATCGGTATGATTCCAGAGTTGAGAGTGTGCACATGCCAACTGTTTTGTTGTCAGTCACCTTGTCCACGAAGTCACAAGTCCCCAGGCGTTCGAGGGACTGTATGTCAACAATGTATCCCCATCGGTCCATTTACTCACCGCGTGGACAGGCGTAATGCTGGACGCAACGTTCGTCGGCCAGATTGTACTCTAGCAACTCTTGATCACAACATTCCGTGAGTGATCTTTCATTTTACATTCGTGTGCCAAGACTCTTAATGAACACAAGTACGATCCCCCGTAAAACCTACAAATCGGTCGACACGTTTGTAGCGGAACCCGATTCCCGTGCTCAATGCGTGGCCGTTGAGGAGAACGTGAAAGAATTTGGACTCACTTACTTTGGTTTGGCAGACCGTCGCCAGGGTAATTACCATCCCCTCCCTTCCCATTCGTCGCTAACAAAAGGACAGGAATCGTGCACGTCATTGGACCCGAACAGGGTTTCACGGTAAGGCGACCTTTCGTATCGTTCTGAAACGGTGTCTGTGATACTGAATGGATTCCCCAAGCTTCCAGGCATCACATGTGTTTGCGGCGATTCGCACACTTCCAGTATGTCCACAGTCTTGGATTTTCGCAGTTGTTAAATGTACCTTGCCCAGCTCACGGAGCGTTCGGTTCCTTGGCCTTTGGAATTGGGACATCAGAGGTCGAGCACGTCCTCGCTACCCAAACCTTACTTCAACGCAAGGGGAAGAATATGCGTATCACTGTCGACGGCGAGCTCGCAGAGGGTGTGAACTCGAAGGACGTCATCTTGCATATCATCGGAATTATCGGGACAGCCGGTGGAACGGGCCATGTCATCGAATACGCTGGTTCCGTCTTCCGCAACTTCAGCATGGAGGCTCGCATGAGCGTCTGCAACATGAGTATCGAGGCTGGTGCCCGAGCTGGGATGGTTGCACCAGATGATATTACCTTCGAATACCTACGCAATCGCCCTCTGGCTCCCAAGGGGGATGCTTGGGATCGAGCTGTCGCCTACTGGCGCACTCTCAAGAGTGACGACGACGCTAAATTTGATATCGAGATCAAGATCAATGCTGCCGATATACCGCCCACCATCACCTGGGGCACTTCTCCCCAAGACGTCGTTGCAATCACTGGGTCCGTCCCTGATCCCGCAACGATGACGGACGCAGCAAAACGTGCTGCTGCAGAGCGCGCCCTGGCTTACATGGGATTGAAAGCAAACACCCCTATGGAAGACATTGCCTTGAACAAGATATTCATCGGTTCTTGCACCAACAGTCGTATCGAAGACCTTCGCTCCGCGGCTCGCATCGTACTGGCCAGAGGTCCCGATGCCAAAGTCTCGCCAAACGT
The DNA here is from genome assembly GCA_038092975.1 of Chalciporus piperatoides. Lineage (NCBI taxonomy): Eukaryota > Fungi > Basidiomycota > Agaricomycetes > Boletales > Boletaceae > Chalciporus > Chalciporus piperatoides. The sequence goes on along the minus strand of JBBPRJ010000066.1, from coordinate 17,263 downwards.
CCAGGCTATGGTCGTTCCCGGCTCGGGATTGGTCAAGCAACATGCAGAAGCAGAAGGGCTGGACGTTATCTTCAAGCGCGCCGGCTTCGATTGGCGGGAGGCAGGATGCTCTATGTGCTTGGGCATGAACCCGGATCAACTAGCTCCTGGTGAGCGCTGTGCCAGCACGAGCAACCGAAACTTCGAAGGTCGTCAGGGCGCTGGGGGACGGACTCACCTCGTCAGCCCCGCCATGGCGGCAGCGGCAGCCATGACAGGCAAACTCACGGACGTTCGCAAGTTCTTGGGTGCGAACGCCAAGGCTTCGAAGCTGAAACAAGCCAGTCCTTTTGAATTCCTGACCGACCCTGTCCTCCCTCCCCCCGAGCCCCAGCCTCTGAGCCACGCTTCCAGCACAACCGCTAGTTCACTTCCTCCTTCATCAGGTTCGGGGGTACAGAAATTTGTTGTCCTGAAAGGAATGGCTGCACCTTTGCACATGGCCAACGTCGATACAGATATGATCATCCCTAAACAATTCCTCAAAACGTTGAAGCGTACCGGTCTCTCCAATGCATTGTTCTATGCCATCCGCTTCGACCCCAAGACGGGGGAGAAGACGGACTTCGTGCTCAACCGTGCTCCTTACGACCAAGCAAAGATCCTCGTCGTCAGCGAGCCCAACTTTGGTTGCGGTAGCTCTCGCGAGCATGCTGCTTGGAGTTTGTGGGTTTTATTCCGTTTAATGACTGTCCCCTCGACTAATGGCGCTCTATTGCAGGAACGATTTCGGAATTCGCTGTGTCATTGCCCCAAGTTTCGGTGAGATCTTCCGAAACAACGCCATGCAAAACGGCATGCTTCCTTTGCCACTCTCTCAAGCGGAGTGCAAGGACCTCGCCGCGGATGCCGAGGCGGGTGTGGAGTTGGAGGTCGACTTGGAGAAGCGGGAAGTCAGACGGGCAAACGGCAAACCAGCGATCTCGTTCACGGTAGATCCCTTCAGGCGTCACTGCTTGTTGCACGGTCTGGATGACATTGCCCTGACGTTGCAGAAGGAGGAGGCCATTGTTACGTTCGAGCAGCGCCGGACCACAGTCTGGCCCTGGCTGGATGGATTCGGATATAAGGAGAACAAGATACCGATTACGCCCGCTAAGACGAGCAAAAAGACGGAATGGTAGATGTCGGGATTGCTCTGGCATCGAACGGAACTGGTGTATTAGTTGCATTTTTCAATCATGTACAAGTACGAGTCGGCGACAATTGATTCTACTCAGACTAATGTACCCGAGCCGTGCCACAACAAGTTGGTGCATGAACAGAGAAGGTCAAGAAGACCCGCTGTCTCTGTTCTCTTCCTCAGATTTCGTTGTCATCCTCCGAGTAGCGCTCGGAGCTTCGTTCGTCGCTCATTAAAGACCAAATTCACTCGGACATGCTGCCAGCAACCACAACCACCACCGTCCCAATGGCCCCTTCAAGGTCGCAGGATAATCCCCATCCCCAGAAGACCTCTCTCAAACAAGTCTATTCAAATGGCTCACGGACAAAGCAAGAGCCCTTCCAAACAGCTCCTCGCAGGCAACCTACACCATCGAAGCAGCCGGTGTCAGACCACAAGAAAATATCCAGTCGTTCTAGCAAACCCATTATCGACTGGTTTCAACGCAAGCTTGGTGGTACAGTCAGAGCAAGGAGGATCCCAGACGGAAACGGCTTGAGCGTCCCCCAAAAGCCTCTTCCAAATACCAAGAGCCATCTCACACCCACCTCACGGAGTGGTCGGTCCATCTCTTCCCCAGGGCCTCAGCCCACAAATACCTCGCAGAGACAGGTCGCTGCCCTCCATCACAGAAAGGGGGTCCCGTCCGCTGTGTCCCAACGACGGACCATTTCTCTGAATGACGTGGAGACTGACCATAATTTGTCATTACATTCTGTCGAAGATGACAACATTGACGCTTCTACGCGCCGTTCATCTTTAGCCCGGGATTCCATGTGGTCTCCTGCGAGTGCCCTTGAAGCTGATGAGGATGCCTCATTACGTCCTCTTCCTCCCAGCTCTCCTCCTTCCCCTTCACTCTCTTACTCCTCTTCGTCCTACATCTCGCATTCGAGAACGTTCCGCAGTATTGCGGCCAGCACCAAACCTACAACCGTTCTTAGCATAGATCTCCCACCTGCAGGTATCGGGCATATTGCTCAGGTCCCTGTTGCTCCAGTCTCTCCGGTCTCGCCACGTCATGGACTACATGTTCGTTCATCTTCCACAGGTACCAATGGTGGCATGATCGGCAGTGGTGCATCTGTCACATTCTCTGCCCTTCCACCATCACCCCAGTCTTCATCGCGTCCCCCATCGTCCCTCACTCACGCAAACCTCGGTTCACCGAACCCTGGATTCCTGGGACCCAATATGTACGGGCTACAGGCTCCGCTCCACACCGCACATCACCCACGCAATAATCCACGCCCATCCTCACCACCGCCTGATAACGCCTCTGTGCTTACGCTTGCTTCTTCGGCCTATGCGATACCAGGTGCACGCACAACCATCGGTTCGATGGGTTCTGCGACGCTGTCTGGCCTGATTGGAGGTGGAGATTCTATCTTTCACTTAGGTGGTAGTGTGGTTCTCGACCCAGAAGGAGAGAACGCGAGCCAGGATCTCCTCGCTGATGACGATCGTCTTGACGTTGATGGGGAGCGGTATGTGGATGCTAGTCTGCGGGCCCTCAGGCCTAGAAGCTCAAGGAGGGGTAGCTGGGATAGTGAGGTCAGCGGATGGAGTGCAAAGGTTCTCGGGACGGGCGCAGCCATAAGCACAGGCAGCAAAAGTATGTGGACAAACAACAGTTTGAAGACCGGTGGACCCTTGAGCGAGGATGGAGACGATGAAAGAGGTAATGAGGGCGTGGCAGTTGCCGACGGTACCGAACCGCCCTCGGAGCCGGAGGGTCGAGGTATCGCACCCATCGGCGAGGCCAAAGGAGACGATGGCCAAAGCAACTCGAAGTCGGAGCGTGCTGGATGTCCAGAACCCTCTGAAGATGTGCCCTCGACTCTGGGGCGGTCGTCAGGTGCGGCGGCTTTGCTCGTTGCTCGAGAGATGGAAAATTAACTTCCGCCAGCAACGTGTGTATGGCCTCCAGCGTCACTTTAACTGGCATTGATGATATCTTTCTTCGCTACATGGTGAGCTAATCTTTGGTACCTGTATTCGATCCTACTCTATGCGTCATGATAAATTTCCTCGGCATACCTCGTACTATACTAGTTCCATTCGTTGTCACTCGCTTGCTTGTTCTTTTGCAACATTTTTTATCCTAAGGATGGTCTGGATGTTTTGTGCAGGGCTTGGGTCTAAGGACCAGATGGAAAACCTAGAAGAGTAGGAACCACTGTCTTCCCACCTACTAAGGGCCCGCTCCCTAGAGGAGACTATGGAAAACCCGTCGATCTTATATGGCAATTAAAACTTGATTGCGTTTGATTAGGTTGATCTTGACGTGTGAGATGACAAGTTGGCCATGGGACCACACATTCGACTCCCGTGTCGCGTCAGTGACACGGAAGAGCTAGGACTCCGAGTGTCATTTGAGTCTGTCTTCTGTGTTACCACCAATCCCACAGTTATACCGGCATCAGGGCATGACCTAGTCATGTGCTGGAACTGTCCCAACCCTCTCTGGATAAGCGAATGTTTTTCGACTGCTTTACTACTTGCGTTCTCGTGAAATGCCCCTCGCTGATCGTATAAAGGGACTCTGTTCCGAGCCACCATGGAGCTCAGGCTGTTCCCCCATCATTCACATGTGGAAACTTGCAAGCATGAAACTCGGGCTCGGGAAGCTGGCTTTCACTGCCTCTATGGCTGCTGCTGCTGCTGTCAGCGCCCAGACAGGCTGCCCAGACTACACTACCTATTCCCAGGTATGGCATCATGTTTGATCATTGACTCCGGATCGAAAGTCAGGGAACTTGTTAGACACCGCATGGAAATCCTTCTTCTGGTCATTTGGGTTTGCCCTACATGCGACCTGACCCTGCATGCCGCACTTTCAACAGTACGTCTGTCGAAGTAGGTGAAGTTCGTCTCTCTAAGTTATTCCGGTCACTTAGTTGCGTGCTCCACAGAAAGTTATTTCGGATATGAATACGCGTTTGAAGGATCCTGATGTCGCACGTCTATTCGAGAACTCATTCCCGAATACCCTTGGTGAGTGCAGACCAAGAAGTAGCATGTTGCCGTTCTCAAAGTGCTGAACATGCGTGACAAGATACCACCGTCAAATTTTTCAGCAAGGTCCGTCACCAGTCGCATCTCGCATTTTTTTTTACTGAGATGGCACTCAGGACGAAAACTTGGCCTTCATCATCACCGGAGACATCACGTGCGGTTGTTAATTGGTAGTGGGTTGACGTTGCATTGACATGATCCCTTTAGCGCACAGTGGCTTCGAGACACCGGGAATCAGGTTTGCCACATGAGTTGAGACTTGACGAAGTGCTCACAGCAGTGATTTAGTTTGCTCATTACCGCTCGCTTCTGTCGATCGACCAGGAACTTGCCACCCTTGTCAAGGCAGTCATCAATAATGAAGCACGTTATGTATCCCAGTATCCTTACTGTGGCGCTTTCCAGCCGCCTCCAGAAAGCAACCTAGCCCCATCTCACAATGCCTGGGCCGATAAGGTAGTCGTCAATCCGTGAGTTCCGCCTTGGTGCCTTTGCGATGGAAAGTTGACTGCTTGCCAGACCTGTCAACAACCAAACTGTCTTCGAATGCAAGGTATGTTTCAAGCGCTGCTGGGGAAAATGGAACGATGTGAACAATCGTGATTAGTATGAGATTGATTCGCTGTGCGGTTTTATCAAGTTGTCCGCATCATACTACCAAGCTACGAAAGATTCATCGATGATGAATGCCGAATGTGAGTCTTCTTTATGGTTGCTGCTACCGTGATCTGATGAAATTCACGTTCGCATAGGGTTATCCGCAATCGACCAGATCTTCAGTGTTATGGTGGAGCAATCCCAACCCTCATTTGATGCGAACTTTAATTTCATTTCGTACTACAACTGGACTGGGACTCCAGGTGCTCTCTCTGGCCCGGTGACTAACGCTGGTAATGGCGAACCTAAGGGCTATACTGGAATGGTTGGAACCAGCCATCGACCCTCTGACGATTTGTCCGTCTATGGTGAGCACATGACCGTATATTGGTGGGTTTTGGAGTGACCTTGTCTACTAGCTTTCCTCACACCCGCAAATGCCATGCTCAGTGTTGAGCTTACCAACTTGGCCGCAATACTCGATGATGCTAAGATCGCACCTAATGTCAGCGCCCAAGCCAAAGAATGGAGTGGGAAGATTAAACAAGCCATCTACGACTATGCTGTGTGTCTGATGGCTGAACTGCTACTAACTGACCGACTGACGTTGTCATTCAGGTTATTGATCACATTTTCGCATATGAGACAAATGGTGAGTTCAATGGATCGTGCCGGTGATGACGGTGTTTCTGACTGGTGGTCAAGGACTGGGTTCCATCTATATGATGGACGACGCCAATGTTCCAGTGGGTGGTCTCGCTCTATGAAACCATAACAAATGAACATCCTCTCCAAGTCTTTGCTTTCGCTTCCCTACCTCGGCTTTCTTGACAGGAACGATGCTAACTATGTCAAGACAAAGAAGATGCTAATGTCCCCCCAAAATCCCTACTATGCCAAGGGCCAAAACTTCAGCGGTATTGGGTCAGTGGAACAGTCCTCCGAGTTTGACGTTGAATGAATCCCAACTGTTTGCCACAGTGGTCCTCATATCGATGCATGGAACCCGTGGCCAATGTCGCAGATCACTAATATATTTGGCAGCGACGACGACGACGAAATCTTGCAGTCCCTGTACATGATCGTCAACGTGAGTCCCTACCGACCTTACTCACTTGGGTTGTTATGAACTTGATATTGCAGAACACCGCGGGACTTGGTCTAATTCACGAGTCTATTGATATCTACAATGGGAGCCGATACACCCGACCGTGGTTTGCGTGGGCTAATAGCTACTTCGGGGAGATGATACTGGACCTTGCTCAGCGAAAGCCGTACCTTATCTTCAACAGCAGCGACTCTTACACTCCCGGCCAATAGGTGGATATACGGATATTATCCTGAGAGCGTCTTGTACATAGCTTACAGAAGTAACAATTGCCCCTTGCAACCCTTGTTGTCTTGTTTGGATAAAGTCAAGTTGGATCACTGCCACTCCGCTGCACCCACAACGACACGCTTAGCGACTGAGAGTATTCAACACCATCCACGAGCATCCACGTCGATGAAATTCGATTGACGCGTGTAAGACAAGACGCACAGTCGCTTTCTTCATTCCTTCCGTCAGTCATCCTTAAACGTCCGATCCATGTCCTTCCCACCTCGCGAGATTGGAACTCTCATAGTCGTCGTACTGAAAGCGGTATGGACCTTTGCCCCAACCCCTCCTTGGCTCACCTCTAACAACATCTACAGAAAAATTTACCAAACAAAAGGCATATTGGGAAGCAAGCACCATACTGTCTGCTGACTTTGAATGAGGACAAGCGAAGAACCAAAGTAATCAAGCGCGGTGGCCAACACCCTGAGTGGGACGAGGAGTTCCGCTTTCACATATTTGAGGATGTAGAGGCTGGCCTTGTTCGGTCTTCCCCGGGCAGCGACCTTCCCCCGCCGCTTCCCCCGAAGAAGAAGGGTCCTAAGAAGATCAAGGGCGGGAATTTCATGAGGCTTCAGTGTTACGCTGACGACGCGCGTGATCCAGACTTCATCGGGGAGGCGCTGGTTGATCTTACAGAGGCTCTCACCAAGGGGGAGACAGACGGTGAGCATTAAGATGTCATTCCCGCTCAACATGGCTAATCCGCGCTCAGAGTGGTTTACCCTCATGAATAAAGACAAGTACGCGGGCGAAGTCTACCTTGAATTGACATTCTGGTCAAATGTACGTGGTCGTGACAGGAGCGGTCCAGCATGAAACTAATCCGCCGTGGCAGGAACCTCCGCCAGAGAAGAAGTCCTCGCAAAAGCAAACGATATCAAATAATAAGAGTTACGGTGGCCCTGGTTCATTCGTTCCAGCAAGCGGAAGCTCGTCTTCACTGAACGGTAGTTCACATCCAACTCCTCGGGGCACGCCAACTGGCAGTAGTCTGGAGGTTTACCACCTTGATTCGTTGCCATCATCCTTGCGAGCGTCTGGTTCTCATCCTGAATTGTATGCACCCCCTTACGAACAAAGGCACCGCGTACCATCGGCATCGGTAGAGCAGGTGACCAATGAATTTGCAGAGCTTGGCGTGATAGACCACCGAACACGGGAAAGTTATCCAGTCAGTGGGCCCCTTATCCTTCTCATGCATGACATGACGACATATTTAGAACCCTCATCAGACGGTACGGCCTTCAACCTCTTCGGGGTTTCATTCATTACCAGTGGTACATTCGCAATCGTATGAGCAACAAGACCATGCAGAAGGGTCTGGTTTTGCATACGGCGATGCGGTCACTCCTACAACGACACACTCTCGTCACAGTATTGGTTCCTATCATTCGCCCTATGAAAACGGGGCGATTTCCGCTTATACACCCCCTGTTCGGAATCATGGCCCTAGATATAGTATGCCAACGGCACCGTCGGGTTTTATACCCGTGTCTAATATTCCTGCCTCGTCGACCTATGGATCAGTGTCCTCTTACTCACCTGAACCTTCTCAATTCAACTCTCCGCAGGGACATCCATCACATTCCCCATCATCACCCAATCCACTTGCAGGTTATTCCCCACATCGTCATCAGACATACCCCGCATACGCGCCTGCACCAGCAACCCCAGCTCCATTCACCACTCCCCCACCAACTACAGTTGCCCCGCCACGGATTTCTCAATCACTAAGCACCTCGCAGGTACCGGATTACCATTCGTACCAACGACCGAATTCTGTCCACGAACTGGCTCTGGCCTTTCCATCACAACCTGTCGAATATGGCAATCCAATCCCTCCTCCTACCCCAGTTCACTCTGCGCCTCCCCAGATGTACCCAGTACATGCGCCTACCACCCCATCACCACCGCGTGAGCACCCGCCCCCGGGTTCCTTCGCTGTTGGATCTAGACCTTTGCCTCAGCCTGGACAAGCCCAACGAGATCGTCGCTACTCTGTAGCTGTCGTGCCATCCTCGAGCTTCCCTCAGCATTTGACTGCGCGAGTCCCTAGTCAACCGGCCAGTGCAACCTTCCCAAGCAACGGTTCTTACCCCCCTGTTCCCCCCCTCCCTCCAAACTATCGTCGCATACCATCTGCTCCTGGCCATCTGCCTCCGCCAGATAACTCCCGCCTACCGCCGCTTCCTATACCTCCATTGCAAATCCCAGGAAATCCTCCATCTAGAACGCTTGGATTACATCAACCCCCCACCACATATCATCCTGTCCAGCCTGCGTATCAGCTATTGCCGCCACCCCCTCCAATGTCCGATGTCACTCATCTGAATCATGCGCAGCTCACGTCAAGTCATTCATCACCTTTTGGCAACAACTTTCACTTCCAGGGATCACTCCCAAGACCACCTCAGCCTCATCTGAATTATGGGCAACCTTTACCAACTCCCCGTGTTCATGGGGACTGGCAATGAACGTCACGAACGTCACTACCTGTCGAATAGAATGCATATATCGCTCTGCTGTGTAACGCAAAATATGAATACCGTATGATGATCGTAAACACTTCACTCTCCTTGGACATTGGTGGTTACCACCCGGCGGTCGCTTTTCAGCTACAATAGACTGCTGTATTTCGCTCTCCTAATCTTGGTCTCAATGATATGTAGCACGTACGCTTTAACCGTTATGTGAAAAGTTGGATCAAGAATTTTAAGCATCCCCCGCCGCCTCCTGTTTCGCTGTCTCCGTGCGCCAGCGAGCGATAGCCGACTCAGTGGGTGGGATACCTTGACGAGAGAGTTCCTTCAAAGCACGCTTACGGATCACATACTCGGACTCTCGAACTTCAGCTTCATGTAACAAAAGAGCATTGTCTGCGCCGACGAATAGGCCATAGCTTCCGACTATCCAAGGATGAGGCTTGGACACTCGCCGCACCGACCATGGAAAAGAACTTACAGAGGGTCACCAGAAATGACTTGAAGGGAAGCGTCTGGCGTCTGTTTGTTGTCAGGAAGAAGAATCGTGTATAGGCCCATGGTCTCGGCCAATCTCGAAGGGGGCTTACCGAAAGAAAGGCCATGTGTAATGAGCCAAGGTGACAGCACCGATACCGAGTGCAGTCATCTTGGCTGCAGCCTAAGGCCAGCTATCAGTATATGCGTCATCTCGAAGTGCTGTTGACGCCGCCCGACAGCGAACCTTGGAGCCTTCGACTACTTGGATTGTATGGGCATTGTTGGCTGCTTCCTCTCGACGGGCACGTCCTGCAGCTGTTGATGACATGTCGGGTGTTGGGTATAGGAACGACTGTCTTCCTACCTAAGGGGGTGCGTACGGGAGACTAGGTGTTAGGCGACTTAACTTGCCAATGCAATCGTGTGCACTTGCGGACGGTCCGATCTGGCCCGATCGATTTTACTATGAATAAACGTAGCAGTGCCAACTACAGCCCCGCGGACTACAGTACTTGAAGTAACCAAAGCTAGCCACCTCAAGATACACAATCCCAATATCCGCCGGAGGAATCCGTCTCAGCGAACAAGAGCAAGACTCGTAGAGTACACAGCGACTTCAATACCAGCTTTCGTTGTTGACGCTTACCCAACTTGGAAGTCGATGCACGCGAGTTCGTTCTTTCTTGAACATGCCAAGGCGTGTGAGCCTCTCTTCACGACTTGTATGACTTGATCCCTGAAGCAGGATAGCTATGCGGCAAATGAGACACGAATTGGTTGAGTGAGGATTGGTACTCACACACGCGACTTCTGTGGAAACATTGCGAAGATCCCATAGTCGTACATTACCATTCCGGTCTCCAGAAACGAAGTAGTGTGACCACGAGCTCCCTGAATCCATGGGGTCGATCAAGATGTTCTTTAGAAGGCCAGATGAACTAACCCTTCATAAACCGTCCATTCTTCTCTTCTGCTTCAAAACCAAACCTTTGTACTGCCCGTTCAGAAACCACACGATGGTCATAAAGTTCAAACTGTGTGTCAAGGTGGGCGACCTAAAACAAGCTCAGTATTCGCAGATGCACACAAGTTAGCGTGGATACCTCAAGTAAGGTGCAGAACTGGAAGTCAGTCTTGTGTGCATGGTAGGGAATATTGGACGTTCTGATGGAGTGCCCAACGTGTTCCGAGGATATATCAAACAAACGAACGTTGCAATCTGCCCCAACGGAGACAAGTTTGTGGCTTGTGTCCACAATGGGTAAGAGAGCATGGACAACGGCGGTGTGTCTAATATCCAATTCACTCGCTGAAGCACCAGAAAGATCTTCCGTGACATCCCAAAGATGTATCCGATGGTCGTAGCCTCCACTCACGAATCGGGAAGGGGTTGTCAACGCCGCGAGTGCGCTCACGCCGGGTTTCTTCGACGTATTCCAATCACGGCGCAGCGTGACTGCGTGCGGAGCCTAGGTAGGGATATCAGAGAATGCAATATCATAAATACAATGCGATGTTTACATGACTATGCCCGAGTTTCAGGAGGCTGATTTGATTTTGTAGTCGCGCGTGACCCAGAATCATGACAGGTTCTCCGCGATGAGATAACATGCATGCGTCGTCAACGAATTCTTCCAGAGGTGACGAGGGTGACCAAATGTTGCGATCCAGGTTCAAGGTATTTGTTACACGGACCTGGTCGATGGTTCCGTGCGCCGTAACAACGTAGGTGGAGGCAGTTTCATGTAACAGGCGTCGGGGCTTGTCGCGAGGGCCAAGAGAAAGAGACAGATTGCTACACGCTAATGCGATAGCTTGAATCGGAGCAAATTCTTCAGATTCATCTTCTAATACTATTGGTTGATCGCGTGAGTGTCCTGCAATATCGCGTGCGTGTACGAGACCAGAAGGGCCCGGGCGATCGCGTTCTGGCGGGGGTACCGGGCTCGCCTTGTTTCTCTGGACATTTGGCCGGGGCGAAAGAGAACTAGCATCGCGGATTCCAGCAGGAGTTTCCCTTCTAGTGGTGTATGGTGGTGACTCGATTCTTGGTCGCGTATCTGCGGCACGGGCCGGCGCTGGGACTCTCGAGGTACCGGGTAACGGCGGAAGAGACACGTCTAGAGTGCCAGATCGGAACGTCGTCCACCGAGCACTCTCTGTCACTGGACTGGGATGATCTAATGTCAAGTCAATTATATCCTCCTTTGGCGGGTCAACACGTATCGAAATCCGCCGTTGTGGGGCTGGACTGGTGCGCCTATGTTGCAAAGGGCTCGATATTTTAGCAAGGGACGTCCCAATTGGCCATTTCTGGACAGCGCGCTGCGGGTTCAGCTGCAGGGTAGGACTGATGGCAGGCGGTGGTGCCCGACTAGGTCCAGCCACATTGCTCTGGCGTTGAGCTTAATAGGATCCTCGCGACTATCCAAATAATTTGTAATTACCTGGTCAACCGAACGTTGGCTGTCACGATCCTTTGCGGGAGGGAGGTATGCGGAAAGTCGAGGAGCCATGGCATCCTTATCAGTAGCATTGGCATTCGCTGGGTCAACTTGGGCATTCGCACGTTGCGGCCGCGTGATAAGTTTGTCTGGGTCCAGAGAATAGAAGTTCAGTAGCGGTAGGCAGGACAAAAACTTAGAATCACCTCGAGCAGCACGCGGCGTCGACTGATGCAACTGCTGCGTCCGACATGTAAATTGCACACTGTGCTCCGTTTCCATATACCTGAATCCTACGACAGATAGCTGATGTTCGGTAGCTATGTATTGTTTCTGCCCTTGGATCCATGCCTGGCGAATCTTGTGGTAGCCAGGTACACCTTTGTAACACTCTGGGGGAAGAGGTAATTGTACTAAGACCTGTGCGGATGCCTTCTCCGTTCTGCTGCAAGAGGTTTCGGAAGACTCTGCTTTGATTCGCTTGGACGGTCTCGCGTCAAGGGGGGATGGATGATTTCGGTTGGGTGGTGGGGTGGTATGGACTACGGTAGGGTGATGAGACCGCTGCGCTGTTTGCACTGGGCCCGCGACGTTCCGTGCGTTGTGCCAGTGTTGACTGTGTGGGTGCCCACGTGTACGTGCCGAACCTCGTCCTCGGGTTGGATGGAATGGAAATGTTCTGGATGAAGTTCGTACGCGTGGTACTGATGTCGATCCCTTGCGAGCAAGACGGACCTCGTTTGGTTGCGTGTCTTCCATTCGTTTGAGATAAACTCTGATTCCTGACGAAACAGTTGATCAATTGATCGTTTTGAATCTTGTTTGTGTTTTTTCTCAAGATGGAAAAGACCCTGAGTATCACTGCACCGACTTGGACATGAGCGTCTCCTCGAGTTCAAAGAGGTCGACGACACCTCCGCCACAACAAATCAAGAGGGCGAAAACAGAAGAATCCGACTCAAAACATCGGTCTGACTCCTCCCGTCCCCTGTCACTTGTCGTCGCGAATGGCGTCGAACGAATCCCCTTCCCAGCCAACGTGAACGTGAACCGAATTTCGTCAGAAGATCTCCAAGAACTCGTCCACGAGCGCATAAATATTCTCCGTGGACAAGGGAGACGTGTAGTGGGACTACCTGTGGTGCTGTAAGCCTCTGCCCTTCATCCCTCTCTCACGATGCGCTGATCAGCAGGTCAGTAATGACGGTATTGTCATTCATTGGTACATCCAGTTACACCTTCGGAGTACATCAACTTATTTTTGAAACCAGGGTGCGCGGAAACTCGGACTCGGTAGATCCCCCGCCTGGTCGGATATCTTTCAACTCTCACGGGCTCGTAAAGTCCGGCAAAGCTACCAATCACCCTCGGAGGATTCTCCGGTATTTGGATGGAAACGGAGAGGAGAAGCATCCCACCATGGCTATCCAAACTAGCGTTGGTCCTGGGAACCACGCAGGAGACGCCATCATCATCGATTCCGACGAGGAAAGAAGCTCTCAAGAGGTAGGACGCCATCCAACCCCAGAAAGAGAAGCGTCAATAGATCTTGATCCCTCCTTCCCAAATGAGGAGGCAGTAGATCATTCCAGCTCGGATATAGAATTCATCTCCTGGATTCGCCCAGCCAACAAAGTTGAAGATTACCCAACAACCACTTCTGTCTTGTCTCGCGAAATAACCCCTGATTTACCTCCGGACAACGAGCCTATCGCGGGGTCGCCAGAACCACCCCCACGGCGCCCTCAACTGACTAGGGATCAGGTGGCGGCCGACCTGTTCAGTGAACAGGACGACACCCGGATGATGAGCTCCGATTCAGAGGAGGATGCTCGCCCCCGACTGACTAGGGAAGAAGTGGCAGCTGCATTGTTTGGTGAACAGACAGTCGTTGAATTAAGCGACGCGCAAATGATGCGCCCCAAGCCATCATCGCTTCCATCCCTGGAACCGATTAGAAAATTGCTTAAACGACAGGGAGCCCCCTCACGCGACAGTGCAGCCACCTCCCAGGAAGCGTCGCGGCGCAAACAGAGAGAGATTTCGCATGAGGAAGACCACTCTAGTGAAAGCGACGAGGGCAGCGAAGTGGGGGTTGTGGACGGCCAACCTTCTGAGGCGCGATTCAAAAGGGTTCCACTGCCAAAAACAGACCATGGACGTGCTCGGCGACTTTTGAAGCCAGTGTCCTCTGACCTTCCGCTGGTTGCAATCACCATGAGAGGTGACTGTCACTTCCTAGATGCAAAGAAGAAGTGAGTGTGCTGGCTGTTCTGGTCCTTCAAGTTGCTGATACTGCGGCAGGTTCCGTATAACTGGTTATTCGCTCCCTAACCCGGGAGTCTTCCGACACGTTGAAGATTGTTGCATGGTTGGGGACACCGCTGTTCTCGGATATGACAAAGGGTCACACCAAATTTCATTCCTGTCTTTCTCGGTACGCATGCGGATTCCTGTCTGGTGGATTGGTTAGATGTCCTAATAGCACATGAACAGGGTAGGCCGCAAATGATCGATGTCGCGCAGTCTCCGCACAACAGTGGGCCGCGTTACCAAGACACAGAGAAGAGAGGTGTTAGGTGCCTTGCTGCAATGCACGCCGAAGGTGGCCGCATCAAATTTTTCTCCGGTGGTCACGATGGAACGATCCACAAATGGACGGCTCGCGTTGGGAGACTTGAAGGGCCTCATTCTGAACAGGTTGCCTCGCTCGGTGCCTGTGTCACAGCCCTTGCGTACCGCGATCGCGATACATCGGTAGTATCATCTGTGCAGAAGAAGTTGCACGTTACGGATCTTAACCGGAGTAAAACGATCACCCATCTGCTCTCCAATGATATCCACCAGATTCATATCCACCCGCAGGCAGCGTATGTCACCTTGCTGGAAGTGAGTGATCTGGTTGCGTTTCGATGGTGATATTCTCAGATAGGTTGCAAGGTCCGGCATCTGGACCGACAAATTCAGTTGTTCGACAGCCGCAAGGGACATTTTGACAGCGAACCATGTCTGAGCTTCGGTCACCGAAACCTAGATGGCAAATTTTCCACAAGTCATACGAGAGGTAGCGTTCATCCTTTTCACTTTGCAAGGGGAAGTCAAGATGGGTGTGTTCTACTATGGGATTTTCGAAACAGTAAGGTAGGGGTGTTTTTGGTTACTATTGGGAGGAGATACGATGAAAGCTCTGCCCAAAGGGGGCGGTGGTCGAGAAGCGTTACCAAAGGGCTGAGGATGTGGTACACACCATCTTTGCGGATAGGGATATTGCTTCGTTTGGGCAAGGCGTTGTCACATTCTTTGAAGATTATTTGGCTCAATGATGATGTATGGCACTGGAACACGGGGTGTCACGTCGTACGAATGGGCAGATGGACGTATAGTATTTCCAACGGTGTATAGAACACGAGATGGTGGGCAAGCGGCAAGCTATCAGATGTGTGATCGAGAGAGAAATGCAAACGATCGATTCTGATACGTGCGGCACGCCACATCAGGACGGAAAGGGGACGGTCGATGTGCGGGTGAAACACGAGGATACCAATACATTTTGGACTAAACGGAATGGCAATGGCACAAGAATGATGTCTGATCAGAGAGAGAAGAGTTCTATGAATCGTAATGCAGCACATGACGTTGTCTACGTAGCGAGGATCAGCAACGCGCGTGTAGGCAGCGAAGGTGCATGCAGGTTCTGCGGAATGAACGCTGATAACGGGGAGGGAGGGAAAGGGGAGGATTCCTCAGGATTCTCCGAGTCGGTGAGATAACTGGCTGTCCACTGTTGGTCCATTATCGGGCATAACGACCCGATCAGCGTACACGTAACATGCATGACCACATTCGTTGATTCTTGTTTGTCTTCTCCTCCTCCTCCAGACAGCAAGGCAAACTGACTGCAGCAATGTCGAAAGGTCAGGTTCATTTGGTCGTACGTCTTCTCTATCTACAGCCCAGCCAATCAGCTCATCCACATATCTATTAGCGTCTCTTGATTGGTGCCGGAAAGGCAACTCCCAGTCCACCAGTCGGCCCAGCGCTTGGTGCACGCGGGGTAAAGTCGATGGACTTTTGCAAGGAGTTCAACGCCAAGACCGCACACATCCAACCTGGCGTCCCAGTACCAACGCAAATTTACGTTCAACCTGACAGAACGTTCACTTTTATCACGAAAACACCTCCAACTAGCTACCTACTCAAACAGGTCTCCGGCATAGAAAAAGGACCCGCTCGTCCCGGACACGAAACATTGGGCACTATCAGCCTCAAACACGTGTATGAGATCGCTAAAATCAAGGCCAGAGATGAACACCTCAAGCATCTCAAGCTAGAGTCGATCGCGAGCACTGTCATTGGTACCGCAAGAACCTTGGGACTTCAAGTCGTGCCGTGACCCGGCCGGCATCTAGATAACCGCTCTGACAGGTACGTCCTTGCCAATATCACGATCATATTCTCATCACCTCCTGCCCCAGGTGCCGCACGGTTCCTCTTATCAATACTCGCCTGATCTCTTCTCCAGTCGCTCTCCCCACCTCCACCCATACTTGGCCCAGGTGCCTAGCTGTACTTAGATGTGATTAAATCAATCCCACAGCATCCGCAGTAGGCGTATCCTATCATTCCCGACATCGTGTATTGGGGGAACATTAATGAACAAGCGCGGTGGCGTCATCCGCATTAGAGTGGCTGGTACAAGGTTAAGTTCATCCACCTCGTAATCAAATTTGCATTTCATAATGGAGTGTCTCCGGTCTTCGTATGCTGGGTGGTCCACCTGCCAAAACCATCTAACCAGACAACATGCCTTGCTTTCCGTATCAAATTGATCTAGCCTGACCGATACATGTCATGACCAAGATCCTCCCAGGGGTAATTCACAAAGCATCCAATCCTTTGTTCCAACTTTCTCCACCAAATGGCACTTACCGAAAGTCTGCCATGCTGCTGACACGCTTCACCTAGCCAGTTTTACCACACCTAACCCGCACTCCTGCGACACGTTTATCTTCCCTTCTCACTCGCCTCTGTCCTGCCTTTTCTGGCTGCTTCCCTCCCGCGTGCAGTTCTTCAAACCGCGCGAGGCTCTACTTCTTGCATCTCACCATGATTTGTACGTCATTGAATATTCTTGTTCGAGATTCTCATCTGAGATGTCCTTTCGAAACTCTCGGTTATCCGTTGGCTCAGCCAGTCCTTCTTTCTTTTCCTGCGGCAAGTCTCGTGTCAATTCCAGCATGCCGTTGCAACGACAATCCGCATGCTCATGGGTAAATCAGCGCTTATGTGAAACGCGTGCTGTTCCTCGATCACGTCGGCCTCGACCTGACTGCCATCGGACTTTTACTCCACCGAAAAGCCTCCAGAGATCTCAATGAAAGTTGCTTCTCGCAACGACACGTTTGTTGCCTTGTACCCATCGTTGATCTGTCACGACCATTAAGGTCCACGTTGCGATAAATTCGTCATACGGCGAAAAAAAAAACAGGTCTTTTGTGAAATGTTATTCGAAACTCGCACTATAAAGGGCCCTACCTGCTGACCACCGCTGATCAGAGTTGGCTCGATAACCTCCCCTCAGAGAGTATCATCTCTACGACATTCTTCCTTCCTCGCAATGGCCGCTACAAACGACGTTTTGTCCTGGACGAACCAAGAC
>JBBPRJ010000065.1:0-20462 GCA_038092975.1 Chalciporus piperatoides | reverse complement strand
GATGTATATACAAGATACTATGTTACCGAGCCAGTTGATCTGGTCGACGGATATGCCAAAGTCAGTGGCAGCTGGGACATTGGGTGAGTTGAGAGAGAATGGGATGAAGAGAGAGAGAGAGTACCATCTGTGGATATCGGGCCGAACCAGCACCAGGGCATGCCAGTGACAAGGCCAAGAAGAATCTGAAACGGTGATGAACGGGTGAGGCGAGGATGGAAAGCGCATCTTACGAAACCAAAAAGCCCAGAGAATCTCTTCTTGTAGAGTCTGTACCTGACCGAAGAGGATATCGGTTTTTCAGGAGATATGGTACTGACTTGATAAGATTTGTCTACTGATACATTGTCGAGGCGCCCGGTCGATGAGAGGGACATCGTCGCGGTCGAGCGCTCGCTGCGGGACATGGCATGGAGCTCTTGCAAAGGCGAGTGCAACCAAATCCGTTGCCTTTACATCCGAGACCGTATCATACCACACCGATCAATTTTCAATCTCCGTCAAGTAGTAACGGCTATATTTAGGGGAATGTACCGCTCCATCATCATCGGCTTATCTGAACACCGGACACCCCCGATCCCCGGTAGAGGCTCACCTCCACGCGAACCAAACTCACAAGACGCGATTGAGTGCAATGCACTCGTTACATAACATTTACGCCTCCGATCTCCTCCTCGGGACTCGAGAGGATTGTTTCAATGGTACTGGGGAGCTCACAGACGTGGAAGGTGAGCGCTTGAGCGCTTGAGCACCAGGGTTAAAGTGAGTCTGAGTCCGAGTGGATACCGACTACCGAGTGCACAAAACCATCTCAGGAGGTTCTCCTGCGGGAGATCTGCTGTGGGGGCGAGAAAGGCCCGAATGGAATGTTTACAGTGGATGTGATTGCGACCAGACTAGTGATCGACATCCACATCCCCAAAGCTGGATCCTCTCTGCTGGCAGATGAGTGGGTACTAATCATCCGCTTGAATATCCCAAGCGCCACGTTTTGTGCAACGCGAGAGGATCTTGGCCTTTTTAGGAGTGAAATAAGACAGGATAGGGTGATTGGAGAGTTCGTTGCGGTAAGAGATGACGCGATGACGCGCGAATGGAAGAGTACGACGATTTGAGGGAATCTGTGAAAGTGGCGTGCAAAGCCCCTAATCGTGGGTTAGAGATTCTACTCCTTTTGCCAACCTTTTGCAATCCTGTTGTAAATATTGCTATCGTGCTTTAGTCACAACATAATTGCGGAGGGGCTAGAGTCTCGACCCGACCGATTCTCTGGTTCGAGACTAACCCTGCATGCAAGTGAAAGTGTTCAAGTTCGTTCATTTCTAAACAATATACAAGGCATGCGTAGGTATGAGACGAGAATCTACCAGAAATCTAAAGATCGGTTATCCATCTCACCCCCAGCACAAAGAAACATCCAACAACCAAGTACAGTTGAGTGTACGACGGATAGCACGATGAACAGGATCTAGGTTGTTGAGAACCGTCGTACGAAAGGCAAGAAAGGAAGACGAGAGTAAAGCACAGCCAGACGTTATCCAAATAAACCTCTACCAGATGCGAGTCTCGAGAAGAAGGTCGCTGTTGCCTTCGAGGCCAAGGCAGGCCTTGAGGAAAGCGTCAAGGGCGTTGCGCTGCCTGCCGAGACTGTTGACGACATCAGTGCCAGGCTTGACCAGCGGCGCCTTGCACATGTAGGAGAGGAGCGAGAGCACAGGGTAGAGAGGCGCAAACTCTGCCTGGCCTGCAGAAACATTACGGTACTTGACACGTGTGAGAAGTTCCGTGAGGATGGCCAAGTCCAAAATCAGAGGGGTCGCCAGCAAAGAGTCCTGAATGCTGGTGAGTATCATGTAGACCAAGGTCAAAAAGCGTGACGTACTTCACACTGGTTGAAAATGTTGATGGTCTGCCTTCCACCGCAGAAGATCTCAGAGTAGTACTCATCGATCGCTCGCTTGGAGTCTCCAACGGCGGGAACGTACTTGATCACAACGATGTGATCAGGGTGTTCACCCTTGGCTGCCTTGCCTTTCGCGCCAGGAGCAGGCGGCTTGTAGAGCAGACGGTTAGCGCCAACCATGTCGTCAACAACGCTGCTCTTGCTGATCTCCTTACTCTTGAATTGAGGTTCTGCGCTCAAGTTGTGACCATCGTTGTTGCCAAGGTGGTTGTAGGAAGCAATAGACAACGGCTTGATACCGGCGTTGACGAGGAACTCAGCGAGAACGGATTTGAGCTTGGTTTGACCTGACTTGAGGTCATCACCACCAATGAAGGATTGCTCGCGCTCGGCGAGCTGAATGACACCGGGGACGAAAGTATTCTGAGGAGCACCGTTAACGAATGGTTCGCCCTCGAGGATGGCAGCGACAGCGAAGAGGGTGGAAGGAGAGACCTCAGAGTGCGAGGAACGAATAGAGGCAAGAATGTTGTCAGCAGTGTCGTTCACGCCAGGGATGATGTCACTGTAGCGCTCGGTGTTCGCAGTCCAGAAGACGACGACACGGTCAAGCTGGTTCTCGGCCTTGAAGCGGCGGATGTCGGCCCGGATGTGCTCGAGGTGAGCCTGCTTGTCGGTACCAGGAACAACATTGTCAGCACGAGCTTCCTGGTTGGCGGCGATGAAGTCGGGGTAGTAGATGGAAGGGAGAGGGGAGCCGAGAAGCGCCATGAGAGGCTTGACCTGACGCTGGAGATCGTAGTCCAGGACACAAGCACGCTCCATGGCCTTGTCCATAGGGTGGCTCGAGATATCCCAACCACCAAGGACAAGGTCGTTGGGGTGCACCATGGGAAGCACGTCACAGAGGGGAACGTGTACTTCCTTGCCAGTGCCAGGCTCAGAGCCAACACTGACAGTGGAGGCGCGGAGGACTGAGCCGATGTAGTTGGGCTGTTGGATGCCCTCCTTGGTGTGCCAGGACAACTGGTGCCTGTTCGCGAGGATGGTCGCGCAGAGCGTAGAACCGTTGTTTCCGCCCATTCCAATCATCATGAGTCTGAGGAGGATGGAACGTCAGTGATGCAATCAAAGGGAAAATGTTGTGCGTACCCGGTTTTCCCAACCTTGCGGGTAGTCTGGAACTCGAAGGGCTTCACCGTGGGGGTGACATTGAATTGACCGTTAGAGACAACGACATCAGCACCACGATAGAAGTACTTGGCGGTGATGTGCTCGTCCGTGTAGGACGTGTTCTCAGAGCTGACAGTGATGTACTCGGGGCGACGAACGGCGGTGGGGTGAACTGGAACGATGGACTCCAGTTCAGAGTCGGGGGTGTTGTACCCGGAAGAAGTCGCGGTTTGAGGAGCCATATTAAGAATTTAGAAGAACGATGAGAAAGGATTTCAATGGGCTGCAAGGAAGCCTGCTGAAGAGTGTTTGGAGCCTCTGTGGGGGTTGTGGGTGCTACCGAGCTGGTTCGAGTACATACAAAGAGTTGGAACTCCTTGATGATAAGAAAGGTTTAGGGACACCAAAGATTTAAGACGACAAGAGAGGAGGTTGTTCGCTGCAGAAAATGATCGAGTTCGCCGAGCTTTTATGCGCAAAAAGTAGGGGTTGGATAACAAGAGAGGTCGACCGTGAGTTTTGAAGAAAAAAAAAGAGGGTGCGACGCTAAGCGGGACTTTGGAAGTCCGAGATGGGGATGGCTGACGTGGAGCCAATCACAGAGGACTCATCCGAGAAACATTTTGGTCTTTCCGGGAGTTCGGGAGTCCGGGAATCCTGTCGGGAGTTTGAGGGAATTCCAACTATAACTCAGTTACTTACCTGTAGTTGACCTGTAGCATTCCTCCACTTGCGTACTACATCGACTGTACATGGGGAGACTGAATGACATCATAGCCGTCTCCGTTTCCGGAATAGGGGCATGGCCTCCGCTTTTGGTTCCTCCTCCACTTTCACCTCGACCGTCTCATTGACCGTCTCTCCGACCTTATCTTCAATCTTGACATCGACCTCATCGACGTCCCCTTTATCGACCGCGTCATCGCTCGCCTTCTTCCACTCCACCTTGGCCCATTTCATCCCAGGTCGGTTCGACTCCCCCTGATCATTCCCTCCCTTTGCTTCCTGACTCTTTTCCCGTTCCTTCTCTTCCTCCGCTTCCTTCTTCTTTCCTTTTACCTTGATGGGTATAATTCCAGGATCGTAAATCTCTCCCAGCCCAACCCCAACAATCTTCTTGCGCAACTTGAACGTATGTGCGTCTTCATCCCCCGTCTCCGTACTCGGTGCCGCACGCTTCTTCGTTCCTTCCTCTACTACCCCATCTTCTACCTTGACCTGACTCCCTCCGCTCCCTGATCCCTCCCCTCCATTGGCTGTAGAGGTAGTCACCACTGTCCATGCTCCGGGTGTACCTGCATCTAATCTTCGCTCCGCCTCTTCTACTTCGGGGTCTCGATACCCAAGTGACGCCGCAGTCGTATAATTGGTGTACGGATCCGTCGCCCTCGTAGGCTTTGGCTTGGGTGCAGGTGCCGCCACAGCAGCTAGCCCCCTAGAACTCGATCCTCCAGAAGCGCTGCTCCCTGCACGACCTGATGCAACGTCCATCGCGTATGCAGCTTCCGCAGCCTGTCAACATGAAAATGTAAATCGTCCTGGAAACACTCTGTGTGAGACTGTTTGAAGAGTGTCCCTCACTTACCTTGCTAACGCTTGCCATGATCCCTTTCTCTTCCTCACTCTCCCTTACTTTCTTCTCCCCTTCCTTGTACAACCCCCTCACGAACCGTTCCACGTTACCCTTGTGTCGCAGTCCATTCTCGTGCTGTTGTCTCGACGGCTTGTCGTCTGCTATGTAGATGTTGCAGTACTTGCAGTGGTATCGTTTGTGCGACACCCAGTACTCTGACATGGTGGTAATAGTCAAACAGAATAGATTATGTAAGGGCGTTGATTGAGTGGAATTGACCAGTAGCAACCTGCCCGAGGCTGCAGTGGTCTTCGCGATTGTTAGAAATGTGCGAGACGATGTCTGCTCTGTGAATTCCATCCGACCTGATCAGCAATGAATGCAATTCTTTGTAGTCAGCAATCTCACATTCTGGCAGAAATAAGGGATGTGCGCGAACCCCTTCAGCTTGGCACACTTCCGCCACAATCCTGACTCCGTGCCTTGAACGAAAGACAGTCTAACAATTTGTCGACTATCCGCCAACGAGACCATCCATCACAATGAGCGAAAATTCGGGAAAAGAGTCAGATGACATCGAACTCCTCGAAGATGTTGAGGAGATGGAAGAAATTAACGCGCTCACTGAACTCGGGACAACACTGATCAACGCGATCCTAGAGAAGGAGCCAACGGACAACATCCGCGATCTCATCGATGCAGGTGCACCACTCTGGTTTCAGGATAACGAAGGCATGTCTCCACTGCATGCCGCCGCCTATGTCCGCAACGATGCTGTCGTGAAACTCCTCCTGGAGGAAGGCGCAGTTTGGAATGCAGGCATGTCTCATCCACAGTGGATGATCCACTTTCTCCCCATCCTCATGCTCACATCGCGCGTCTCCCCCGTATCAGTGGACACTCTTGGAAATACGGCTGGCGACATCGCGCTTTCAATGAACGACGAGGCGTCTTATGACCTCGTTCGTGACGCTGGCATTCGCGCAGGTGCTTCATGCACAACAACCTTGCTTTCACCCTCATTGAAGGTCTGACAGAATTGCTTCTCGCTCTCGTTTCTTCAAAGTCTTCTCTTACGCACACGCCATCCTCGTTGGTGATTAGCAATGAGGACACCTCCGCAGTGGGATCCACGGATGCATTCCTAGCTTCGCGTTTACAGTACACCAAAGATACCAAGGGACAAGAAATATGTCTTCTGAAACTCGATGACGGTAGCGAGATTGGTGTCATGATGGGCTGGGAACGCGAGATCAGTGAGTCTGACCCTCCTTGCCAGTGCATGAGGCGATACAAGTTAGCGTATAGTGCGCAAAACGGTGGACGAACTATGCTTGAGCCACCCAAAGTCAGAGGCGGGACTCAAGGTGCTCAATATCGGATTCGGTTTGGGTATCGTTAGTTCGTCACCTTTTCTGTCGTGAGCGCGTTTGACGATTTGTAGATCGATACGATGTTCCAAGAACTCTCGAAACCACCTTCACTCCATCTCATCGTGGAGGCACATCCCGACGTGCTCGCGTACATGGAGAAAAACGGCTGGAACGAGAAGCCGGGTGTGAAGATCTTCAAAGGGAAATGGCAAGACCTACTCTCCACAGACGAGTTCCGTGGGCTCGGCAAGTTTGACGTGATCTACACTGACACGTTCGCGGAAAACTATGACGGTGGGCGAGGTCTAATGGGGGCGTGATGACTCGACTGATTTTCACAGAGCTCCACAAGTTCTTTAAGCGTCTGCCCGAACTACTGGACGGATCCGATGCTCGATTCAGCTTTTTCAATGGATTGGGTGCAACAAGTAAGTCGACTCTTAACTTGTGACCGCAATGGAAGGCTGTAACGTTTGTTGTCAAGACGCGCTCTTTTACGATGTCTACACGCGCGTGTCTGATTGCCACTTGTCTGAGATTGGCGCAGAGGTCCGGTGGGGTGACGTCGAAGTGGGGGCTGATGATGCAGAGGCTGAGGAGAGGTGGGGAGAGACACGGAAATACTTCACACTACCCATATACCGCCTGCCCGTTGCGCAGCTGAAGAATGCGTGAGGTGGATCATCGTATCGCTCTGCTGTATAACTACTATCATCTCGCTTGTGACACTAACAATGTGTGCATCACTGGAGATTACCTCGCTAACTCGTGACATTGACTCCGGTACCATGTTATTTCAATCCATATGACTCCCCAGAAGATTATTTCAATTTCAACTTGGCAACATACAATAAGTATGTAGCAATGTCACCCGTCGTCATGTCGCCCCAAGCATTGAAGACCGCATATAATGTCTCAGACCCTCGGGATATCTCTTTCCAATCAACAAGTTTAACCTAGAGCTGGCTCTCGCTATTCATCTTCTGTAACCCTATCAGTTCGCAGTCAACGTGAACATCTCGAACGCTTTCCAGCACAATGCAACTCCTCATGACTGAAGTGGTAAGATCTCCCCCCCCCCTTGTGTTCTTTCCGTGGCAGGCTCATGCGCCCGAACTTGATCAGAAATTGTACCCAAGCAAGTTGCCACCCCCGGGTTGCCTAAGGAATGGATTCGTGATCTCCTGGTGCAGGTTACCACTCAAACTTGGGATGATCGCGTGGCCGAAATAACTCTGTTGGCCGCCCAGTACTGCCACCCCATATTTGAACGAGTCTACCTGGTCGTTTTCATGGTGTATGTCCCCTAATCCACTGTCCCCACCACACATCATTGATCCTGACGCGCTCGCCTGTGTAGGGTGACTCTCGCGGTTCCGATCCCCGCTTACTTTGTCACCCTCCACTCCGGAGTCGACGGCTTAGGAGCGCAAGTCTGGTACGCGATGTCTGTTTACTTTGGGTTTGCCGTCGCCACGTCGACCATTTTGGCCTTGCCTGTCTTCATTTGGAAGTACATGGTAAATTGCATCTCCTCGTCTCGTATATGGGTTCCGCTCACTTGCATATGCTCAGGGAATGGTCAAAATGGCGAAAGTCGTGAAGCAGTGGGCCGAGACGGACGCTGCAAAAACCTCTGCCGTCGCGCCGGTTTGGAGCGTGCACGGTCCTGGTCTGTTCGCAAGATCCTTGGTATGTATCAGCCACAACCTGGCCCCGAGCAACGGACCTGACGAGCGTTCCTTTGTTTTTCAGATGTTGGTGATAACGTTTCCTGCTCCCGATGCTAACGTAAGCAAATATTCCACCTCTTACAGACTACAGTGAACCAATTACTCACCATGCGTCGTTGTCAGTATATTCCTGCTTCAGATGCGGCACCTTATATAGTTGGTAAAGCTTGGGGGCCAGCGCGGGACGCTGGCGGAGCCTGAGCGGTGATTTAAACAGTGTTTGATGTGTACGAATGAGGACGGCGTGTGGTAGACGCTGTCGAGAACATTGATTGATTCAATGTACATTATGGAGTTGATCCGACGGTTTCCGCATGGGCATATCAAACGTAACCTGTGCAAGTCGTTGAAGTTTGTGATCTCTCCCCAGCTTGGACTGAAGCTGGTGAGCAAAATTGACTACAAAGCTATATACCCATAGATCAGAGTGTCGTCGCCGATTTCAACTATTCTTCGTCACCAGAATTCTCCTCCGAATCTGGGGGTAATATCATCATATCATTGAGACTTTCGAGAGGGCACACCGAGTGAGCTCTTGCAGCATCCAATCAGAAGGCTCCACTCACCAGTGCACGAACGGTCTCAGAATTTGAGCGACTTCATTTAGTTCCTGCATGAACGTCTCATCTAACACCTCGTCGTCAGTGAATCTGCACGTGAAACGACGTCAACGTCCTAGTCGCGCTGATAAAAAAAAATCGCGCCAGGACGTACGTTCGGAAGACCGCAAGTGATCGGCATTTGAGAAGGTCAATGTCTCTGTTTCAAGCATCAACACGCGTACACGTCGAGTACCTCGGACCGTCTGCACCTGTGTTTCTTATCGATACCCTTCGGTGCCGTCTTTAGTTCGTCCTCAGCGCCAAAGACATTCTGGCGTTGTCCCTTCGGATGCGGGCAGGGTTCACCAAAATGCTCCACGAATGCTGGCTCCGAGATGACTTGTCGGAGACGGTCCGAGGAGCGCAATATGTTGTTCCTGCGGGGTTGGGGTCACCATGATGCCCTTGGAGCTCTGAGTGTCGTACCTTATCATGTTGAGCTCGGTTTTAGCTGGACACCATGCACCAGCAGCAATCATACTGTTTCCTGGTTTGACTATACAGGAATATGAGTATGCAGCCAAAGACCAATACAACAAGAGAATACCCACTCGAACTGATGTTCAAAGGGGACCCTCAGATGAGGTATAAACAGCTACAGAAGGTACTTACACATGATCTCCAGGTCAAGGTTAGAGGGGAAGCCCAGATGCAGCTACGAGGTACTCACAGAAGGCAAATGTCCCCTTTCTCCCGCTTCTCGAAAAGCTTGCAGAGAAACCAGTCTTGTAAGGTGTCTTATCGTTACTGAAGCGAATCTAAACCACTAATGAGTACGGGGTAAGTTCTGAGACATGACCCGAACATCTCTGTAAATTCGATGAATCACGTCCTTGGGGGGCAACGGTGGAATTTGAGGGTCCACCTCTGTGAGCATCGTGGTGAAAGCCTCTATGAAAGCCTTGAATTCTTTCTCGCATCGTCGATACACAGGCTCTGAGTCACGATCAACGTGAGCAGCGGTAGGTGCAATGATAATGGTTCTGTGCTTTACCATGAAGTTTGAACCTAGTATAGGAGGGTTCCAGCTCAGGACAAATGTCAACCGAAAAGGTTGTCCTACTCACCAGACACGATCATTACAAGCCGGGTCTTGCAACTTCATCAAGAAATCCAGCGTGTGTTTGGACACCTGTCCCTCTGGTGCTACATCGGGAAATTCGTGAGCTGTACTGCAGGGGCTTGGACACGAAGAGAGAAGTGATGTACCCCATCCCGTCTTGGGAGCTTCGACGACTTTACCAACGACCTCCTGACCATCTTTTAGCTCCACTTCACTGCTCTCTTCGTCCTCGGCCTCGTCCGCGCTCTTGGCGACTTTGCGCTTCTTCCGCGCAGGCTTCTTCTCTGGTGCACTCTGCTTGGACTTGCCAGTGGATCGTGATGTCGACTTGCCCTTCGAAGGAGTCTTGGGCTTTGAGGGCGACGCAACGCGACGACGCTTCTTCCGAGTCTGGGTGTTGTCGAAATCCTCGTCCAGCGCGTCGCTATGGAGAGATTTCATGTCTTCACTGTCGCTTCCAGAGGCGTAGCCTTCCGAGCTGCCACTCATATTTTCAGCTGGCGATTCAGACTGCACGTCACGGTCATTCGGTTTCTTGCTTTTGGAGGCACTGCGGTTCACCATGAGCGTGACAGTGATACAAGTGGAATAATTGGGAGATAGACCGGTCGGGTACAAGACCGTGATTTGTCACCACCCCTGTCTTTGCAATAAATTATTCTATTGCATTAAAATCACAGCCACTCTATCTCAAAACCACTCAGTTGCCGGGCCAAACAGCAGGTCCAGGAATGGTGTAGTTAGTAACGCCTTGCATATTGTAGATATTGATGTCAACGTTGGGGTCGCTCCTAATTGCAATAGTCATCGCATATCAGACCACCAACCTCATCCACGATCAAAGGTCGATACGTACATGGAGTAGGCTCCCGGGAGCTTGACGAGGTATTGAGATTCAGGTTGAGCAGTACCACTGCCGGTGATGATCAATTGAGCACACTCTGGGTAGAACTGAGGTTGGTTGGCAGTGTGGATGGCGAGGAGCTCATGACGAATGAAATAGTTTCCGGGGGTAAGAGAACTGGGGATCGTTGCCGTCCAGGAATTGTTGTTCGCGACGAGTTCACCCATAGCCCAGGTACCAGTGGGGAGATCGCCAGAAATGAGACCCGCTTGCTCGATCTTAAACTAGAGAAGTAGGCTTCGTAAGCACTAAGACAGCCTCGTCAGACAGTGTGCGCATACCCAGTTCAATGAAGCAGTGTTGGCAGTCGTGCAACTTCCCTCACAGTTGGCCATGTAGACCATGACGGGGCCGATGGTATGGGGCCATGGGCTGTTAGAGTGTGAGTTGATGCATGGTTGGAGGATAGGCACACACGCACTTCCAGTAAGCCGTGACAGAGGTACCAGCGGCAACAGTCGCAGAGAGTTGACTACTGCCCAAGTTAGCCCCATCGATGTTGCAGGAGAGTTGAGCAATTGTGGGATCGGTGATAGGGTTGTAGGTATCCCACTCGCGCTGAATACTGGATTGGCCAACAGGGGTGTTGTACGGGACAAAGCTTTCAATGCAAAGTGGTATTAGTTCACGGAAACAAACTGCGAAACGGGGAAATAGCGTACCCGTTGTACCAGGTATTGCCAATCTTATACTCGAGCACACCACCGTGTGCAGAGACCTGTAGATCATCCAGCATGGGCTACATCATTTCAGGATTACGGAAGACTCACAGCAACCGCTGAGGCCAGAAGAGCAAAGGCAGTAGAGAGCAACATGCTGGATGTCGATGTAACTTGCGATGCAACAGAACTTGGTTTAGCATCAGATTATATAGCCTCTCACAGTCCCCTTGGAGGCATTAAACAGACTGCAGGATAAAACGAGGGTGAACTTCGGGCCAAGGAGTATCCTCCGGAACATCTCTCGGAGGTATCCTGCAAGGCACTTCTGTCACGAATGATGGCTGAGAAGGTCACCGTGGGCACCATCGAGCGCTACCTTGAATTTGCATAATGAACATGTTTCTTCCCCTGGAATGCAACCGTTACTTTGCATAAAATTGGGGCGTTGACTGTGGGCGGAAAAACAACATTGCTCGTATCAGAACCAGCGTGTGCGGCGTTTGCCCTATGTACCTACATTGTCCCGCGAAATGACATTGTTCGCCAAGCTTTTCAGCCCTAAAATAATGCTGAACGATGAGAGAACCGCTGACGGGCACCGAGCTAATGTGCGACAATGATGCGGACCAGGGTCAGGAGCAGCGGCGAGAACGTTTCCGGCCTGCGCGAGTATAAAGAACAGAATATGTGCGAACAAACGAGGGGTGCCAAGAAGTTGATATAGCACTGACGAGCGACAATTATGCCGCTCGGTCATACCACCTCCGGAGTGACGATGGCCGCCGGAAAGATGAAGCTTGGTCAGAGTGTTCCACCACACGACGATTTGCAGGCCGCCGAGGGGCATTCCCAGTTGCATTGCAATGCAGATAACTTAATAGATAACTGTGTACCTGTTGAAAGCAAAATACAACATTGAGTAGTTACATGCCTTCACCTTGACCAGACCGTCACCGAGGCTGGGGATGAGTCCGTGAAGCCTGAATACTCGGACCGCATGGAAAGCCACGCAGCGAACAGTCACGGAAGGACTCGAGAGGAATTTGTCGTCGCAAAGACAATCACTCGTCCTCGTGGATAGTGATTTTTTGTTCCACGATGCGAGGCGCCTCAACCCGTTGAAGCGCAGGCTCATCACTATCAGCAAGGGGTTCCGTGTTGGCAGCCTCGGGACGAGGCCCGTCATCATCCCCATCCCCATCCTCATCGCTGTCCTCCCCGGGCCTCCTGAATACGAGTTCCTTCCCGTTGACCAGTCTCCGTTTCTTCAATGGCACGTCAGAGGCACCAGCTTGTCCTGCCTCGGCGGAGCCAGACTTAGCCTTTGTACGCTCCCTCTTCTTCTGCCTCTTCGCTCGATTCTTGGCCGTCTTTGCCTCTGTGGCCTCTTCAGCTTCTCTGCGCCGTTGCTCAAACTCTGCTGTTTCCGTTTCCTGTTGTGGGTCAGATTGATTTGATACAAGAAGCTGGCTCGAAAATGTTCACTTTTTTGGTCTGCTCCTCCATCATCTTAAGCCTCTCGTACTCGCGTCTCCGACTGGCTTTGTAGACGTGGAATTCACCACTTCCAGCACCTGCACTTGAGCCTTGCACGTTCTTCATCATCTCCCGTGCAGCGCGTATCGTTTTCTCCTTCGGCGGTGGGGGAACATAGGCTGGTTTGCTAGGATCCTTGAGAAGGCGGTCGAGTTGTGAGCGCTGTCGCTCGAGCGGGGTGAGTGCATGGCGGGATGAACTTCCCGGCGCTGGGGAAGCCGAGTGTGAGTTCGGCGCGGGGGAGTTTGACATTGACATGGATCGAGTTCAAGGTGTAACAAACACTCGTCAACATGCCACACTACGCACTACAGATAAGATTGTTGGAAAATAACTAGGATACATCATGAGACAATCGTGAACGGGGAATATTACTCCAGACTCTAGACCTCCGTGTTAGAAATCATACGACTGTAGACATATGGGTATCAGAATGTCAATGTTGAGGGCACGGAAAGCGGGAGACTCACGAAGTACTGCGTTTATGCAGCCGTCATTCTCTGGATTGTTGGTTATTTGCGCGTACTTCCCGAACACGACCTTGCCTCCAGTCGTGACCATGCCCAGCTCTGAAACGTTGACTTCTATCACCGTTCCTTTGGTCAAAACACCGAGTTGGGTGTACATGGGCGATTGTGGGTTTTTCTTCACACCCAATATCTGCAACTGGAACGTCGCTTTCAAGTCGGCTAAAAAGCGTTCAGACGCAGAACCAAGTCATCGATACATGCGTGCTCACGATGTGTCACGTTGGCCTTTTTGTATCGCAGAGCCATCGGTCTGATGAACCGTTCCATCTTGACCGGTTTTCGAGTAAAGCTTTCGCCAACAAATGTGGCTTTCGTGACCATCCGCTTCCATGCTTTACTCTTACTCTTTCCGGTCTTGATGACCTTGAACGTCTCATCTTCAGCGATGCCGCGAACTTTGGGTAGTGGTACAGAGTATTTTGCTGCCTTGTCTTTGCGCTTTTGCTTGATGGCGGTCGAGAGTGCCTTGGCATCTTTTTGGCCCTCACGGTCGAGGAGATATGCAGGAAGAGCACCATCTGGGACGGCAGAAGAATCGGCCTGTTTGACATTGCGCTCGTCGTGTGCTTTGAGGGTCTTTTTGAGTTGGACCTTTTCTGCGTGTCGCTTGGCATGAAGGATTTTGGCCTTCAATCCGAACGTCTTTTGAGCAACTGCGGACTGTTTGTGGACGGCACGGGCCTCCTTCTTACGTCTGGAGGTATTATATTAGACGGCCGAGGTCATATACGTGTTCGATATGCTTACTTGCGTTCGAAGTAATCTAACCGCCTTCCATGCCGTTTGATGTGTTCCTCGATATATTCGTTCTACGGTTGTTGATCAGACTGTATATATGGTTATTATCACACGTTTTGAAATACCTGGGGCTGTTGTGGATGTTAGTGAAGTAAAAGGATATGAGATTGGGTGTACTTGCCATGGTGAACGGGGAGTAGAGGAGGAGTACGGCAAGTGCCGAGGTGTGTGTGCCGCAAGTTGAAGAGACACGACACGAACACGACGACGACAAGAACAGCCGACCATACCCAACTATCCAAGTCCAAGTAAATTATAATGTGGCAAGACTCTAACAACGGCTATGGCGCGTCTTCCTCGCAATCCCCATACTACCCTGTCCACCCTCAGCAATACGAACCCCTCCAGTTCTACGGTGCACCCTCAGAACAAGGCCACTTCTATGCAGGATCACGTCCTAGCTTAGAAGGAAACATGGGTACATCAGGCCAAATGCCTGCAGGAAGCGTCGCCCAGGCATACGGGGGCAACATCCAGCAACCTGGTGATTGGTGGACTGCATTTGGCACCGGTGGATTCGAAGGCGAGCCTCCTCTGCTTCAAGGTACGACCGCCACACTCTTCGTGTCAGTTCCATCTCAAATGGGCGCTCAGAATTGGGCATCAACTTTTCGCATATACGAGCCAAATCCTTGACAGTGCTAAATCCCCTCCAGCAAGTGGACGAGCATATCATGGATGACGCAGACCTTGCCGGTCCCCTCCTTTTCTTCTTCTTATTTGGAATGCTCCTTCTCCTCGTGAGCACTTTCACTCTGTCCCTCCGACCATAGCTCACCGACCGACAGTCAGGAAAACCACAGTTTGGGTACATCTACGGTTTCGGTCTACTAGGTTCCATGTCGATATACACACTTCTCAACCTCATGTCCGATAAGGGCATTGACGTTTACCGCGTCGTGTCTGTCTTGGGCTACTGCTTACTCCCAATGGTCGGCGTTAGCTCCGTGAGCGTGGTCGTAACCCTCGAGTATGTCCTCTCCCTCGATAAGTTCACGTGCTCACATTGCATCCTTTCTCAGTGGTTTCGTTGGCTACCTGCTCACTTTGCTCTCCATCATCTGGTGTACCTTCTCTGCATCGGGAATATTCGTAGCGGTCCTACGCATGTCAGAGCAACGCCTGCTAGTTGCCTATCCTGTCGGTCTCCTGTACGGATGCTTTGCGCTCCTGAGCGTCTTCAATGTTGGGGCAAGCGGACCCGGGTCTGGTAGATAGATTGCTTAGGTATAGCATGTCTTATTTCTCCAATTGCACACTTTGACCTCATTGAAACACCGGATGTATGTGCAAAGTTGGATGGCGTAGCTGACGTGTCCTCAATTCTCATCAAACTCGACCTGTTGATGGAACAGGTGCAGGCACCCTGATAATCTTACTTATCAAACAGGTCAAAGAGCGGATTCATCATTTCATGTAAGTACATACGCTGGTATCCATCACACAGCCCTAAGTCAGGAACAAAAGGCCCGGTGTGGTCATTCTTCCGTGATGGTGGCTTACCTATATATCTATTTGCCAGCTCAGCATATATAGATCTCCAACTATGAAACAGAGGTGGTCCCCATTACTATTATCGGACAATCCCCTCCGAGTTACACCCATATCCACTGGCATTCCTACCCGAGAATCCATTACCCCATGCCACTGACTGAGGAACAGAGTAAAGCCCTGGCACAGATGCGCGCTGCGATCGCCAACTCGCAGCCAGCTCTCGGCATTGCGATGTCCTTTGAGGAGCGCGCTCGTCTCCCGAACACGGGCATACTACCAGAAGACATCACAGCCCGTGTTGAGGTCGCCCCTCCCTCTTCCACCCCGTTCCCCCCGCCCCCCAACAGCGCACTAAAGAGCCCAGAGCGCGTACCACTATTCTTCTATTCCCTCCGCGGCGACAAGGCTGACGGTGATGCAAATCCGGGGGACGTCAAGGTCATCCTCCACTTCCACGGTGGAGGCAACCTGGCGGGCCACCCTGCTGAAGAACGATTTATCAACCTCTTCGCCGAGATCCTCCGTGCAATCGCTTCACAATCCGGAAGTGCTGCCCAATGGACCGTCGTCGCACCATGCTACAGGCTTGCTACGGTGCCAGAGAACACGTTCCCTGCGGCTCTTCAGGATATTGTCTCCGCCTATGTCTATCTCATCGACAAGGGTTATAAGGCGTCTAATATCATCGTATCTGGCGATAGTGCTGGCGGGAATCATGGTGGGGGTTATGTCTACCCCCACGATCGATGTAAAGACTGACGCGGACATCCATCAGCCATTGTGCTGTCATACCTCGCCTCGCAATCTCACAGACCGTTGCCAGACGGCATCATCACCCTTGCACCTTTCTCTATCCATGTATACGACCACTTCAGCGAATACGCCAAAGCGCAAGCCAGTACTGATTTCATCTCAATCCAAATGTCCAAGAAGGCGACGGCCGTGTATGTCGGCGATTCGGGTATCGCGCTTGAGGACCCACTGATATCAGGAGCATATATCCACTTCACGAACTCATGGCCCAGAACTCTCATCCTGGTGGGCACCGGGGATCATTTGATCGATGCATCCCGTGAGTTGGAAAAGCGCCTTTTGGATATCAAGCGGCCTGTCGAACTCGTGGAGTACGCCGAAGTTCCCCATGCATGGTGGGTAATGGGCGACATTTTCCCGGAGGAGCTCCGAGATACCGTAGGGAGAATCGCTCGGTTTGTTCTCAAACAGAGCAACGTGGATAATTGACGCACGCTGGAGCTGTCAAGTTGGCGGAGCAGATTCACTTGGGCTGAGCGCTGTAAGCACGAAGAAAATGATTCGAAGGTGGGGGTAGTAAA
Source organism: Chalciporus piperatoides (assembly GCA_038092975.1). Taxonomy (NCBI): domain Eukaryota; kingdom Fungi; phylum Basidiomycota; class Agaricomycetes; order Boletales; family Boletaceae; genus Chalciporus; species Chalciporus piperatoides. Next base: position 3,784 of record JBBPRJ010000065.1, on the reverse strand, counting down.
GTAGATCTAAAGTCAAGATCGGGTATATACAGCATCACCTGTGTCCTTGTCCTCGCCTCTCCTCAATTGCCTACTATACAGACTCAAGAGCGCCTCCATGATCTCCTCCAGGGGTATCGTTGCGTACTCGTGAACATATTGGGGGAGTGATTCTTCAAGGTTAAACCCAGATCTCTTGAAGAAGGGGTGCATCACATCTGGGGTTGCCTCTCCTAATTGACGCATCGTCAACCGTTGTATCTTCCTCTCTCTGGGCTCGTACACCAGTGTCAACTTTGCAGGCAGTGCATTAGAAGTCGGGGGTGGTGTGTTACCCTCTCCCTCGTGTGGCTGCGTCGACCGCCTGCTTGAGGAGGGAAACTCTGTTGATGTAACTCCATCTTCAGCAAGGGATGCCGGGGTAGAGTGAATATTGGTTCCCGGCAGGATTTTGGACACAAATGCTGAGATAGCATTGTCCTCTGCGTGAGGGACGGGTGAAGATATCCCCTCCGAACCGGGCGCTGTTCCCTTCTTCCTTGAAGACGGTCCAGGAGGACTAATCTGAGCGCTCATTGATTCCTGGGCCTGGTCCATTTCCCTAGTCAAGTTCTTGCGAAGACTGGTGAGCCATGCGTACAATGCCATGTTGAGCGTGATGTAGATATCCTCCGTGCTCTTCTCTCCTCTGCATAGGAATGAGCTGTAGAAATCATACACAAGGCGGGTTGTGAGGTCTTGGACAGATTCTTCGGTGATCATGAGCATTTTCATAGAGGGAAGGCCGACGATATTAGACTCGATGGGATTCTTGAAGAGGGATGTTACCCAAGATGGATCGTGTGAGACAGTGGCGGTCGATGGCAGAAGCGACTGATGTTGGCTGAATTTAGAAACGTTGAGAGACGAGAACGACAAATGGATTTCTCTACGAGATGGCAAGCCGTCCGCAATGGTCCGGTTGAGACTAGCGTGCACGTCGCAGCCAATGAACTGCGCGAGCTCCGTATCCGCCATCGAGCGTGGAAACACGATGAGTCTAAGCATATTCAGCCTGAAACTCATTTGTTGCCGAACGACATAGGAGAAGTCTGCTTCTGCTTCTTTGAATCTGGTCCTCGCCGACTGGAAGTAAGCGGATGCCACTTCTGTAAGTGGCTTGCCTGGTTTGGGGCCATTTGTGACGCGGAAAGCCTCTGATTCTCGACTAGCCGCAAGTCGTTGTCCAGCAATGTTCGCCTTGAATTTATTGACGTAGAGCATAAGCTTGGGGATGGTAGATATTGTGGCCAACGCGATGATTTCTCCGCCATGAACGGTGAATGCAAGAAGGAGTGGACGGTCCGTTCCCCCCATTGCTGAAGAGATGAGCGACCAGTCATCATGGATATCGACCTGGATTGGATCCGCGCTGTAACGAGGGATCAACGGCGTTGCCTGCAACTTGAACAGAAAGACTGACCGATATACCAGCAAACGTTGATGCTCTGACTCTAGTTCAGCAGTTAGAGGTCCACTTGTCATAGTGAGCTCCAGCAGCCTTGCCGAAGTGGAGTTCTGGAGGAGCACCTCCTCGTTCCTGCTGATGGTGTGGAACATGTAATCTGTCAGGGTGACGCATCCAGAGATATTGCCTTTCGCGAAGATGTCAATGGCCGCAACGGATAGGGACAGTTCCCTCGATTTCTCTGAGAGTCTTGTGTGAACGAGGGCATTCCCCATATTAAGCGTGACATTGCTGATGGATTGACCGAGATCGACGTTGACCTCGATGGAACGAATCTGGATGATAATTGCTGTAGTGAAGTCTTGCTTGTCAACAGGAGTGCCCACAGGGGACGCGGGTGAGACAACACCAGATGTCCCGCCAGATGGGTCCTGCGATGCAATGAGTGGGATGCGATCAAGCCACACCGCTTTGAAGCATAACATGTCCTGTAGGCGCGAGAAGCGTATTCCGCCTGACACATCGCTACTCACGACCAAGGATAGCCCACGGCCCAGGTCCCCGACGGAATCCTCGGCCCCAGAAAACGCCAATGAAAACGCAAGGTTACGGGCAGCGAGGTTGACGCAATCTTCGCTCAAGAAGCCGTGTTTCAGACCAACAGTGAGCCCATCGACGGAGCCAGTGAATGTGGCTCTGTGAGCTCCAGGAGAGATGCTGATAACAAAACCTCCACTCTCCCACCGCAGCGCTGCCAGGACATTGACGTCGGGTTGGCATGTAAACTCGAGGGTAGATCGGTCTATACGGAGTGAGAAGTTGATCTGGAGTTGGGAGGTCGCCAGGGGGTCGGGAATGGTTGGAGAGCGTGCTGAGACTCTGGGTTCACTGGATAGTGGGATAGGGTGGGAGAGCTCGTCGACCCGAGTGGTCGTCCGCATCCGCATTTGGATGTAGTCGGTGATGTCAGAGACAAATGGCAGTAAACTAGGCCTGAGAGTGTTCTGGCTTGAATGTACCTTCGTCTTGAAGATCAAGATGGATGGTGGCAATGGTTGGGGGACGTTGATGTTGGATGATGCTCGATACTCGATCCAAGCGGATACAACGGGCAGTCTGATCACCTCTGGACCCATCGACGGTAGAGCATCATCAACATCGTCAGAGAATGTCCCCGATGTCGCCTTGGCAGGTGTGCCGTCACTGTGCACACGGATTTCACCGCTTTCAAAGATAAGGGCCCCGAAAATGTTTGAGCTGGGCGTCGGAGGATGCTCGTCGGCTAGAGGGCTTGGGATGGCCAATGGTCCTGACGGCAGGGTTGTACCTCGAGGAATGTTGCTGGCCAGGCGCTGCATCCTTTCCCGTCCCTGACGATAAACGTCAATGAGAGAGAAAATGCAATCTGAAATAGAGGAATCAAGGTCCAAGATGAAACCAGTGATATTGGCAGTGATCCACATTTGATGTTTGGAGAGGGACGTATCCGAGCGCAATTGACCCTTCATTTGAGGATAAACCAAGCGATTGCGACTCTGATGGCTTTCCGCGTTGAAATCGGTGGACACGTACTGCCTGAAGCTGCTTGGAATTGAGCTTGCGATCGTCTAGGACGGAAGGGCAGCCTACCGGTTGACAAACTGGAAAGACAGCTCCCTTGTATTCAACTGGCTCACCTCACCTCCCTGGGAACTGAACCGGATCCGTCGCACACAAAATAGGAATGCACGAACAGTCGAATCCTGATCCAACCACCGTGAGATCCCCACACCCCGACTCAATGCCAGGGGGAAGGCCACGCCAATTCGTTCTATCTCCACCAAGATCGTGTGCCCACTCAGCCACGATGACTTCTCGACATTGGGTTGTTGGGGCTGCGTTTCGAACGTCTTTAGGATACTTCTTGTTTTCTCCTTGAATGCTTCCAGTTCAGCAGCTCTCTGTTGCCTTCGAGCAATCAACTCAGCCTAAAAGCAGTCAGAAATGAGTGTCTGGCGTTTCAAGAGACCTGCGTACCTGATGATAATCAATGAAGTCACCCAGCTCGCTGATTGAGCTTGGTTGCATGACAGCGTGAATCTTGGGAACGGTGATTTTCAAGATTTCTTCGTTCCCTGACATGAAGATGTCGACGATCACGAACGCAGACTTGTCGTTGCGATCGAAGCCATGCTCGAGGGGAGCGACGTTTGTGCGAGGTGCCAGTGATAGCGCAAGATCCCGAAGTTGGACCTTCCATTCCAGTTTTTCATCCTTCTTGGCAACGTCTCCCCCAACATTTTGGCACTCCAGATAAAACACGGATGATGGTCCTTCCAGGCCGACTCTGAAACCCTTGACGTTGACATGCACAATGAG
>JBBPRJ010000064.1:0-20477 GCA_038092975.1 Chalciporus piperatoides | reverse complement strand
TTACCATCTGGTAAGTTAGACCCCACAGGGGATTGTTCGCCGCTCACAATCGCCCAAGGCCAGCGATGTTCACAGGAACTGGTACTCTTCCCAACTATCCCACTGGGTACGCGTCGCAAATATTATTCCGGGTTTTCCTGGAATCTAAACTCTCTCAAAGATGGGAAGCTGCGGCATACACTGCAGTGACATTCCAGGTACAGTTCCCAGTTCCCGTACTTCCTCCTGGATGACGCTCATTCTCGAACGATGTTCTAAGGTCCCAAGCGGTTGGACCTCTGGAAGAATCTGGGTATGTTGTGATCACAGAGATGATTGTGGATTCCCTCTCACGCTTTGCCTCTAGGGTCGTCGTGACTGTGACTTCAGCACAAACCCAGGCCCGAACTCTTGCATTGACGGTGGCTGCAACGGTGGTTTAGAGTGCGATACTGCCGGTGGCACCGTACGGCTTCTCCTTTCTTCCGAGGAATACCCCAATTCACGTGAAAATACAGGGTGTTCCACCTGCTACGTTGGCGGAGTTCACACTCAACGCTGGCGGTGTCGACTACTACGATGGTGGGTTGCTTTTGATACTGTGTGGAACTGATCCTGACATTGGGGTTGCCAGTCTCCCTTGTTGATGGGTATAACCTACCCGTCAGCATCACAAACAACGCTGGTTGCAGTGAAGCCAGCTGCCCGGTCGATCTAGGCCCGAACTGTTCGTACTTACCCGTATGGCTAAAATCCTATTGATCATTGCAATCAGGTCCTGCACCCCTCAAAGGTCCCTATGACTCCACCGGCTTCCCAGTGGGATGCAAAAGTGCCTGCGAGGCCAACTTGGACGGTAATCCATGTACGCAACTACTTGCTTGATTAAAAAACTGCTGCCTAAATGACCTTCTTAGCCAACTCACCCAACTGCTGTACTGGTCAACACAATACCGCTCAAACCTGCCCCTCTTCTGGTGTCGAGTACTACAGCTACTTCAGTATGTTTTCCTTTGCACTCGATGATATAATACGTTTCTGAGAGCGCCAATCATGATAGAGAGCAACTGCCCGAATTCGTACTGCTACGCCTACGATGAATCGAGCGGTACAGCCCTCTGGACCTGCTCGGCGAGCACCAACGCCGTGTACACGGTTACATTCTGCCCTCCTCCCGGCACTTAAGCTCAGTTTTTCAAGTTGAAATGAGAATGAGATAGGTCGAGCAAAGCGTTCTCTAGTCTTGGGGTTGTCTTCGTCGGATATGTGCATGTATATATTGATGTATTTTTGTGACAGAATGAATGGCTTTTGTGGGTTCACTGTGGTACATGACGACACGCATCGTCGAGATGTGACCTAAGCCGGCCCATTTCTTGACATCATCCTCGTCTGTTGCCCAGCTATGAGTACTACACTGTTCAAATTACATACATATTTCTTCCTGCATGACTCTGCGTCAACTGGCTCCCGAAGGAAGCTTCCTCAGAAGCAACCACATCATCTCGCAGCTTCCGCGGCTGCCAAAGCTACGCCAAACGAGCGCAGTAACACCTCTTTATCTTCCTTTCCTACGCTGATCCGCACCAACCCTTCCTCAACACCATACTCTGCCGCCCATCCAAGTTCGGTGTAGTGAGCGAGGATCGTATAAGGGCAAGCCAAAGTAAAGTTTGTACCAAGACCCGGGCCTTTCTGACAGGGAAGCGCGTCGAAGAAAGCTTTGGATGCTGCCAGGGACACGAAGGTGAGGGAGAACAGTCCACCGTACCCGCCATCAGGGAGCTTGCAGCGGGCGTAGTTGGCGGAGGTTATATATTTAGGGTACCAGACCTCTTTGATGGCAGCGGACGCTACACCCTCTGCTGAGGAACGCGAGCGAAGGAATGAACAAACGGCCTGGGTGTTTTCGTCGATGGTTCGGATGCGTTGAGCAAAGTCACGTGAGTTGCGTTCCATGAAGAGCGCGTCCCCATCGAAGAAGGTGTCTTCGTATGAGGACATCTGGTTTTTTAATGTTTCATAGTGCCGCCCTTTTGGGTTGAGGACCAGGCTGAGGATGAGCACGGTTTATTCGTCGTGCTAAAACGTAAAATTGCAACACTCAACGCACCTTCCACCCATAGCATTCGCTTCGCCGCTGAAAATCTTCGAGAGGCTGGTAGCTACAATGTCAGCAAATGGAAGAACCTCGACGTTGACGAAGTTCCCGATGGTGTCGTCAATGATGAGCAGAAAATCATATTTATCCGCCAAAGCTCGGAGTCGTGGTATATCCGCCGATCGCAGGAGAGGGTTAGACGGGAACTCGGTAAAGAGAGCAAGAACTGGGGGTTTCGTGGAGTCTCGACTGGATTCCTCGGCGAGTAGGCTTTCTAAAGTATCAAGCTCTGAGCCGAGACCATGACCGAAGAAATGGGCCCCCGGACCCCATTTCTCGAGTATTTTGAGGGTGTCGGTGTACGGAAAGCTATACATAAGAAGAGTTAGCGACGGACTTCGTAAGATCAGCTTCCTCACCCAAAGCAAACGCTCTTAGCTGGAGCTCGTGATCGAAGACAGAGTTGATGAGCATTCCAGATTGCAGACATTCCCGTGGAGTAAAGAAATACGTCGTCTTCACTGACGTCCTGTACTCCTCGACTGCTTGGCCCAACCTCCACGTCTTGCGCACCAGCACATGGTCCCTGAGGGCCGTCCTGGACATTGTCTCGTACTAGAACGCCAGCAATACGTCTTCGAAGCGCACGCTTGGCGAACGCGGCAGCACTGAGAGGCAAGTTGCGTCCATATCTCTCCTCAAGGTATGTGCTTTGATCTCTGCTCAAAACGTCCGATGGGATGGTGGCATTAGGTGGCCTGTTGGAGCCTGCTGTCGATGTCCAGTTTGACTGTTGCTTGACCGAGTAATGTTTGTTGATGAAAGATGGACGGGGCGAAGTGGGCGAGCGTGGTGGAGACGAAGGTGACTGGGACTGTTGTGTGCCAAGAAGGGAGAGGCAATTCTCAGCGAAGCGGGAGGAGATGCCCAGGCCGGAATGTTGCCAAAATTGCTTGGCAATCGGGAATATGTCTGCAGGAAAGAGGACAATGTGTAATTCGGCTGACTGGGACGGCCCATCGATCTGCATAGAAAAGTTCTGGATCGAAGAGTCCTCGGGACAGATAAGATACTGCACAAGTCTGACATGGGTCGGGGTGCCAGTAAGTGCTGCTCGGTCGAGGATGAACGTTCGACATTGATCCGCGATCCTCTTGGAAGGGCATAGTAGACACCTTTCTCCGTTGAATCCAAACTTTTGTTCACAGATACTAGCTAACTGAGCGGAATGAGATAGACCGATGTTAGATAAGAGGAAACGGCGCACCTTCTGTATGATCAGGTTCATGAAAAATCGCGGATATCCCGAGACCATCGCGTCCACGACGCGTTTTTCGCCTTCTTCATAACCAACATTATCTCTCCAAGTAGGCAGAGAAACAGAGGTGGCATGTTGGGTGAACGGTGGGACTGCACGTCCAAGGGTTTCGCTTCCGGTGGCAACTGCCGTGGTCATATTGATCGTAATTCCGTTCGATCAAGCACAAAATGCTCGGATGGTGGTTGAACGTTGAATGTGAGTGTCGTGGATAAACCAGATGAGTAGATGGCAGACGTGAGTGTATCTGACTCCGATCGGCAGTCCACCGTACTCGGCCGAAATACACGGGTCGACTTGAAGACTTGGGTCAAGACGCAACACAGACAAACCATTCACACCCCAAGCCCTTTTCGCGACATTGACCACGTTGTTAACGAAGTTCGGAACGTCTTACAAGTGTCCTACTCTACGAGGTGATCCCTTAGGTCCTTGGTGATCTCAGGTCGGGTGGCCAAGTTCATTCTGTCGCCATGTTTGGTTGTCACTCGGAACTTTGTACGCGCCTAGTATCCGAACAGTGCAAGTAAGGTCACTGGGCTGCGGGCTGCGTTCGCGTTTTAGCTTTCCCAAAGTTTTCCTGAAGAACTTTCTTGTAGAAAATCGCGGAGGACCACCGTGTTGCACGGGTGTCTTTACCCCATGAAGTCAGTGCTCTATTGCGCCGAAAATGCCAAAAGAGGATGTACTCCCTTGCGCCAATGTCGACTCGGAGGTAGAGAAGTACACCGCTTGCGATAAGCCAGGGAAACGGCTGATTTGTGTTCTACACTCAAAAAGCTCATTGGGGTGTCCGTAAAAGGTGAGAATTAGTCTACGTGCGGAGTGATGTCATCTGATAAGTTAAGTCAGGCAGACTGCAAGGATCCAATCAAATCCAACACCTGGCAGCCCAAGTGGATCGTTGAAGTTGAAGACAAGCCTAGTTTTCTCCTCGAATCTGACATCCACTTCCCTTCGGATTCCGAATCCTGCCTAGGAAACCAGGCATGAAGCTTGACCCGTCGTTTTCCAAGCTTTGTATGTTTGGTTTTTCTTGTTCAACAGACCTTGGTAACCGGGTTTGAATAGTGTTTGAATATGTCTCTGGACGATAATCGTCAGCGAATGTCAATTGGAACAGGAACGTCAGCTGACCTAGCCTGCGTTCAAGTCAGGTCATACTGTATTCCCAATCCACAACGGAAATACTCACATGAGCTTGATGGTGAGTAAGGCATTTTCCACGATTGACTTGGAACCCATCAGCGAGAGAGCTTCTCCCAGTGCACACTGTGGTAAATAGGTCTGAAAACTATCCGCAGCCGCTGTTTTTCGGGAGAGAATCTGGACGGATGCTTAATTTGTATTGACTGCCAGCTGCGTGAGTTTCCGGTTTACAGTATGTGGTGCGACCACACGTCAGACGGCGAGGTAAGTTACCATTCACATGTGACACTCAGTAGTGTTGGCAGCTGGTGACTTCGGTTTCAGATTGTGCATGTGTACGGGCGGCGACTACCTCTGTCGAGTGAGATAACAACTTATTTCTGAACTAAAGCAAAGGGAAGTATATGTAAGAACGTTAGATTTGCTCACAGGCCCGTAATCATTATTGACCTGCAATGTCCAACTGGACAACCATATGCGCTGTCACCCTCAGCTGCGTCGTGGTCCTGGATGTGACCAGAAGACACCTTGCCAGGGCGAGTCCTCGGACCTATCACCCACTGCCACCTGGTCCTCCCGGGCTACCATTCATAGGGAATGTCATCGGGATTGAGGCAAACGCCCCATGGGTGACATACGCTCAGTGGGGAAAAACCTATGGTTCGTCCCCGGCTAAAGACGAATCGGTCGATTCTCCCATCTTAATGGTTTCATAGGCGATCTAGTTTATACCCGTCTTTTAGGCTACGAGATCATCATCATTAACTCCGAAGAAGTAGCAAAGGAATTGCTGGAGAAGCGTTCTTGGAACTACTCGGACAGGCCCAGGCCATTAATGGTCACCAACGAACAGTGAGTCGCTTTTCCTCCAGTCACAGTGATGTTCAGACGACGTATCGATCTTAGTTGTGGTATAGGCTTCAGCTCTGCCCTGCTGCCTTATGGTGACAGATGGCGATTGAATCGGCGCTTTTTCCACCAAACCTTTCGGAGCCAAGCTGTACACAGATTCGTGCCTCTGCAACATCGCAAGGCTTGCCAATTTCTACAGCGTCTATTTGAGACCCCTGATCAGCTCTCTGAACATGTGTTTGAGTATGTGGTTAACTTGGTTCAATCTGGAGCGATGGTAACCGCTGGTCGCACTGGTCGCTGCTCACCAGATATACGACATCTATCACATTGAAAAGCATTTACGACTACGATGTTACTGCTGGACAGGATGAATTAGTCGATATTATTTCCAAAGTACTCGAGCTCGTAGTGCCTGTGGTGCGTCCGGATATCGCAATCATTGTTGGCGCGTTTCCAGCACGTGAGTACAGTATTCCATCCTCCCCTGCTCCTGCTTTACGAACTTGAATTCCCTCTGCGGCAGTCCTGAAACTCCCGTCATGGTTTCCTGGCATGTCTTTCAAGAAGAAAATGGCGATCGCGAGGGAGTTTGCAAAGAAATACGTTGAAAGGCCATTTGCTCACAGCAAACAGCAAATAGTAAGAGTCAATGCATTTGGACCTATACCCCCTTACAACTGTGGTAAAAGTTGAACGGTAACTCCTCTCCGTCGATGGTATACGACGCCCTGCGGAAGAATGAAGAAACGAGCACCTTAGCAGACGAAGCATGGGTGGAAGAGCTTAAGGGCTCCTCTGCCACCGCTTTTTTGGGTGAGTCGGCCCAAGTCAACTCTTGATCTATTGCTTACTGCCTACATTTTCCACTTAGCTGCATCTGAGACAGTCAGTGATAATTTCTACCGCATTTCGAGCTAATAGTCATTGGGGGACAGTCAGACTCATTCCTTATGACGTTCTTTCTGTTGATGATGATATACCCCGAGGCACAGAAGAAGATTCAGGAGCAGATTGATGCCGTGGTTGGCCAGGGCAGACTACCGACAATTGAAGATCGACCTTCGTTGCCCTACATAGATGCCGCCCTTCGGGAAACCTTCAGGTACAATCCTACGGTACCTCTAGGTTAGTGATTCCCACCACTCCCAATATTCATTGAATTGACTTCTCGGGGCGATAAGCGGTCCCCCACGCTGCCATCGACGATGACGTTTACAATGCATTCCACATCCCGAAAGGTGAACACTCAAAATTTTCATCTATTAGTTATGTGTCCGTGGCGGCTGATATGCATTCCAGGTGCTATCCTCATACCAAACCTTTGGTCAGTGTTTCTGTCCTGCTTCAAGCGAATGTCGATAACCTTGTTGTACTGTATAGGGCGATGGCCCATGACGAATCCAAGTACCCCAACCCCCATGAGTTCGTCTTTGAACGGTTCCTCAACGAGGATGATACCCTCAAACCTCACACTACCGAACATCTCGCTTTTGGATTCGGTCGCCGGATCTGTGTTGGCAGATACTTTGCAGATACATCCGTGTGGTCTGTCGTAACCAAGTTTCTGGCTGTCTACAAGATTTTGAAACCTTTGGATGAAAACGGGGTGGAAATCCCTGTGGAACCGAAATTCTCCAGCGGCCTTGTAATGTGAGTGATGGATGAAGTTTGGGCCCGTACTACGAGTGTTGACAGGATGCATAGACATCCTCTACCTTTTGGATTCCGGGTCGTGCCCAGAATCAGAAATATGGATGCGAAGAAACTGGAAGAGCTCATTGCTGCCAGCACTGCTTAGTTGAACGGCACCTCTCGTTTGAGTCGGAAAGCGTTGACATTATGGAACCGGATTACGAACATCATGCTCACCACTCTCATTCTCTCACCTTTTCCCCAATGAACCGTCGGAACACCATGTACCTGTTGTAAATGAAGACATAACAGTATTGTTACTGAACGCATGGATTGACGCCACGAGTTCACAAAGCTGGTCGAGGTCCTCTAACAGTTCCAGATACAGTGAGACCTTCGTTTTTCCGCAGGAATCTAGTTAGCGGAGATCATTAGTCGATATACCTAGTGGCGACAAAGTTACCATACTCGGCCGAAATACTCAAGACTCGACGCAGACAAACACGCTAAGCCCTTTTCGCGACTTGACCACATTGTTCAGAACGTCTTACAAGTGTCCCGCTCTCGAACGAGGTGATGCCTTAGGCCTTAGGTCCTAAGGAGGTGATCTCACGTCGGGTGGCCGGGTGCATTCAGTTTCTATGTTTGGTTGCCATCACTCGGAACTTTGTATGCGCCTATCCGAACAGTGCAACTTGAGTAAGGTCAGAGTCAGGCTACAGACGGTCCGCATTCGCGTTTTACTGGAACTTTCCTGAAAAACTCTCTTGTAGAAAATCGCGGAGGACCACCGCGTTGCACGTATGTCTTTACCCCATGAACTCAGAGTGCTCTATAGCGCTGAAAATGCCAAAAGAGGGGCTGATCCTTACGCACAGGATCCTAGGATGGAAACGCTCATCAGGAAGACGTGCCGCATGTAAAAGGCGAGGCAAGGAGATGAGCGGCAATCAAGAATCCTCGTCTGAGCTTTTCGTCGACTTTAGTAAGGCCCCACCACGCAACACCTTGTAGCGACCAATGAGTTCCGGTATTCGCGTCCTCCCGCCTGATAGAACTACTGGCAGTTCATGGTTTGGCGGATTCAACCCTTTTTCACTGCTTACAGGAGGAATGATGGACGGCCTAGTCAACAAGAACCCCAGGTTTCCGCCATTGGATGTACTCCCGTGCGCCAATGTCGAGGTGGAAAAGTACACCGCTTGCGATAAGCCAGGGAAACTAGCCTGTAGTGGCTGTAAACTGGTCTCTTACTGCTCAAAGGTGAGCTAGCCTTGATAGAACTTTGTGAGATGGCTGATTTGTGTCCTACACAGGAATGTCAAAAAGCCCACTGGGGTGTCCATAAACAGGGTGAGATTTAGTCTGCGTGCGGAGTGATCTCATCTGACAAGTGAAGCAGATTGCAAGGATCCAATCAAATCCAACACCTGGCGGCCCAAGTGGATCGTTGAAGGCCGCAAGCCTAGTTTTCTCTCTGACCTCTCGACCGCCGAAGATTTTGCAAGTCAGTACGAAGACAGATTGTCACTTGGTATATCTCTGTATGCATCGCGATATCTACTCGTATCGTCCGATATTAACATTTCCTTATAGCTGGGGTAACATCCCGGCTATGGACATCGTCAACCTGGCGAACAACGAGAAGGACCTTAAGGCAGACTTATGGCTTGTATTCGCAGGTAGCGTGGCTTGCCTATTTTTTAATATAATTTTTCACTGAAATCTGCTAGCCTCCGGCGACATCAGAAACGTTGTTGCGACAGTCAACGCGCTCGGATCAGAGCATCTTGGGAAACTGAACATCCTGCTGAATGACCTTGCACCTCCACTGGTATCGCGCAACATCATCCTGCTCCTGATCTTGGGGACCATCCCCGATGAGGTTATCGCTGCAGATGTTGCTCTTCACTTCTGGTACTCGGTTTTCATGCCCATGGAGCACCGCCTCAAGATTCTAGCTATGGTCTCTTCCCTCCTGGAGAAGTTCCCCGATACTGGTCCAATTGTCACCCCTCTAGGGCCCCACTCCACATTGACTTGCTTGGTCTCCACTGACGTGCGAGGGCTTATGATGGTCAATGCGAGTCCTGTAATGTCTGTTGACCAAACGCAAGCCGAGTACAGGCGAGTGAGGACGGCACCCTCCCGATCAGATTTTCGGGACCGAATGTACATGGGATTAAAGCCATCCCATCGTCTCGCGTTCTTGGAGTATCGCCGATTTGGCATGATACTTCCTTTCGGAGCTGCAAGCGCTCACTGCAATGTTTCCAACCCCTCACTTTTCTCCAATGGTACATGGCTGCAAACCGACTATGCAGACCCACTCGAATCCTGGGAGTGAGCACACGATTTCTCGCTCTCGAGGACAATAACTGACATTTCATAATCAGCTTGGACGAGGTTTTTCGCTCGGGAAAGGCGCATGGGGCTCAGCCTGAAGATGTATACGGATGTCTTTATTTCTTCCTGTCGGACCAACTCCGAACCTTCGCGCGAATCCTTCGCCAGCGTCCAATTTCGTTCTACATATTCAATTCAGAAGCCTGTGAGCTGGCGCGCGAAATCTCCCGAGGCAAATACGCTCGATATGGGGTTCCACCCTCTGTCCGGTTCGATCGTATCGATGTCTCGAACATCATGGACCCAAACTACGTTGGTGTAAAGGATGTTCTGAAGCACTGGGGATCGCTTCTCGCACAGAGCGACACGGCTGCTCTTACTGGGTACTTCATGAATTGGGCGGTTTTCACCCAAAAAGGGCGAGTTGTGGATTCTGACCCTTCTGTGATCGACAGTACACTCCGCTTGATGGCGAGGAGCAATTTGGTAAGATGCGATGTCACCACCGTCACTCTATATGCGATTGACTCTGCCATAAGATTCGTCCTAGTATGGACCGAATGTTGACGATATACCTTGCGATGAATGAAAGTGATGCCTTCTATGACAATTCAAAGGCGTTCTTCAAGTTCTTAAAGGACCATGGCGTCGATGACGCCCGGAGAGAGTCCAAGCTTCGACTGAGAACAAAACACAAGATACTTCCCCACGTACGTGATGTCAACGCTCTGGTAACAGATGCCTATTGATTTGTGACCCTTGGAAGCGACTCAGGACTGCTGTGGACGCCAAACCGGGTGCCCTTCCTCAGTTCCCTCAGGCTGATGAAGAGACATATTATCGTTACGTAAGTCAGACCGTCGCATATCAGCTTGTCCATTCCCTAACGAAACTCCCCACGAATAGATGCGACTCATCAATAGGACGTGGACAGAGCGGTTTGTCGAGTTCGGCCACACTGAGGGATAGGTCCTCTGCGGAAAGGAAGGGGTTTCCAATGTACTAATAGCCAAGGCTCATAAGTTGCGCTTCCTTCGAGTATGACGGCGCTTACTGATGTATAGTTCCAATGAAAGTTTTCTCGTGATGCCCTCTTTGCAAGCTGAGATTCTAGGCCACTACAAGTTTGCAAACAGATCAGTCTCGTCTATTCCGTCTCTACCGCTGATTTCCGCCTCTCTGTCTATTCCAGGATGGGTCATCCACATTCCTTCCCCCAATGAGGAATTGAAGATTATCGACGTGGTGGAGTCTCCCTTCCTGTCATTCAGCACGCTATGTTGAGCATAGTAGTTTGCGATTCCATCTTTATCCTGAAACCTCGGCAGATTCTGTTCGGATCTTCAGCCAGACGAGTTTCCTTCGTATCTGGTCATGGGCTAGCCGGCTGAACTGAATTGCACAACTTGGCAAAAACATAAGTCGATGGAGATGTATGTACGTATAAAAGTGGTTAGATATCTAAATAACAAAACGATACATGTCGATGGCAATGTCAATGCCTATGTTATCACTCCTCATGCACCAGAGCGTACAGTATGTCCATCCACGGCGCGTCGCATTCTCGTCTTCGTCTTCCATCATACTGGCAGCGCCTCTCCCGCACGCCTCGACTCTCGATCGAAAAAAGCGATAGATCTCTGATACACGTCCTCGACATCCGCGCTAAATATGGGATTTGATACCAACGTCCCGTAATCTTCCTCTTCGTCGCTGTCCTCATTCCCATCTTCTCCCGCATGTCGAAAGATCGGTTCCGGCGGCACTAGATGCATTACCGGTTCTTCTACGGGAGATAGTGACTTTGCGGGGAGACCGAGTGCTTGTCGTTGAGATTCGTCACGTTGAACAAGACCGATCAATAGTTCCCATCTGGCATACCACGACATTCGCGATTCGTAGAAACGGTTCCACGAGTGGCTTTTCGAAAGCGAAAGTGAAGATGGAGAGCGAGACGAACTCTCCGCAGGTGTGTGATATTTGGATACCGATGGATCTTCTGAAACCAAGGTGTCGTCCGAGTCTTCATCATCCTCCGAGCCCGCCGAGGTGTATGAGCTCAAAGTAGACGAGGAATCCGATTCTGGGATCTTGGCGGAGGTGATCCCAGCAGGTGACGAAGGGAATGATGAGGATCCCTGGTACATCTCGAACACATACAGTGTCTTGTGAAGCGTCCATAAGGGGAACTTGCAGAAGCAACGATCGATATTGACAGAGTAGGGGTCTCGCAACGCCGAGATATCTCCAACGCGGGGATAGATGGGGGCATAAACATCCAGTTCGTATTTTCCTGAAGGGTGTTCTCGGAGGTCACGCTCCAGACCTGATGGAGGGCTACGCATAGAGGGTGGTGGATTCGTTATCGTGCGTCGTTCGACGGCGGCGATGCCCGTATATGCACTATTCGGCGCCTCCTCCTGTTCCATTCGTGTTTGCCATTCCACCCATTCTTCGTGTCGTGAAGTCCAAAATGATTTTTGGTGGAGAAAAGAACTACGGGAGAAACCGTGATGGGGGTAGTTAAGTCGCTGCGCGGCGACGCGCGATAGGTGCGTGGGCTCCTGTACGTCAAGGTGAGGCTGTATTAAAGATGGACGGACGGGTGTTGGAGCACGAGGCTCAATGACAGGCTGGTACAGTGGGATTTCGGGTGGCACGGGGAATGTATGCGACGTGCTGGTGTCTTCGCCCAAGCAAGAACCCTGGTCTGGTGGACAATCCTCGTCGAACTCGATAATTGGGAGACGGGAGGAGCTCAGTGGGGCTGAGTCGATCTCGTTGGCATCTTCTTCGACGTACACTGAACTGTATGCGCAGTGATTAGAATAGTGAGTGTTGGGCCAATCCATGTTAAGCGCTGCCTCATCCAGGCGTGGATCAAGGACATCATCTGGGTCGTTTTGCGTGTCGCTGTATTCAGAATCTTGTGCGCAAAAGTCAAGCCGGCTAGGAGAACGGGGTGGAGTCAGAGACTCATCGGACTCTTCTGGTGATAGAGCAGGGAAAGAGCAGGCCATGTAACTTATATACGTGGTGAGTGTCACTGAGAATAATGAAATGAGAGAAGGGAATATGAATGGATGACGATGCAATGAGGAGATGTGCTGGCGGGGGATGGTATACAACCAGTCGCGTTCTTGTTTATGTACGCGCCAAACGTGGAGAGTGGACGCGCGACGGCGCCACAAAACCACGCGACGCGTACAGTCACGTGAGTTGATTTTCCTCATCCCATAGCTTCAAGTAGACGTTAACAATAGAATGAATATACATCATTGCATGAGTACATACACACCAGAAATCCTGTCATCCCCTCTCTATGTCCTATTGAACCTCAAGGTCGTCCTTCGCATCTTCTCAGAGTGTTCTGCAAAGGGCACCGTGTACCCGCCGAGAGATGCCACCAGTTCAATTCTCCGATCTGCGACTCCATCCCCGTCCGGGGCAGAGACCACTTGAATGATCGACTGGGTCTCTACGCTGTGTATCTCAATTGTGCCGTTCGGCATCAGCGTGGTGACGTTCAAATAGTCCAGAGCTGTCATTGTTGGTCTATTTCGGTTTCCGCTATGATCATGACCATGTCACCACTTACAAACTGATAGAGGATGGCTTGGCCATTCGAGGGTTCCCCTGACAGGATCACCCTCCCCCGTGACGAATACGCCGATGGTAGTTGCACCAGTCCACGACAGCACGAGAAACTCGTTCTCACCGACGACCAGGATGAACGGTTTGACTGGGGCTGGATTGTCTATGGCTTGATTCAGAGGAAGCATGGGGAACATCTGTGCGCTCTGTAAGTCAATGATGTTGTAATACTGGGTGTCAGCGACGCAGAGGTATTTCCCGGTGCGCCTCGCTAATTGTGCTCCTGCTTGGAATGGGATTTCCTACAGAACGGGGAGGTTTGTCATTTGTGTTGTCATCAAGGAGGAGACAGACCCTGGAATATGCTAGACGCTCCTCATAGAGGCTATACAGCGCGATCCCATTCCGCTTTATTACACAGAAATCGACCGGCTGCATCTTAGTCGGGACATCTTGCACCGGAGGCACGACACGTAGAAGGTGCTGCTGATCGACCGCCAAAGTTTCCACATGACGGATAGGCTTGATATTTGGCACCGGATCGAGTGAAGGCAACGTGTAAAAGTGAATTTGCCGATCTTAACACGTACACTTGAGTGTCGGTGAGTGATATAATATTGCCGGCGTACCGGATAGAATCAGTACACGGGACATGTAAGGGATGAGGACGAGTTCATCTATGGGTTTCCCATTTGGGAGACTCTGACGTGAAGACAGTGTGTACGATTCTTGCTGCAGAGGGGTAAACGTGTGATGGAGTTCTTATGACAGGCTCAGTTGACCAAACCTTTGTAGGATCCGGTTCAGCTTGGAGGCTGTATCGCAATAATTCCCCATTGGTACATCCAACATAGACCTCGGAACCTGTATCACATGGATAAGCAAAACAATGGACATTGCACTGTACATACCCAGTGCCTGGGCACATGAGATATCTCCAGCGGTCATATCGGGTATTAGTGGGTGTATTAGGTACGGTGGTACGTCTTGAGGAACGACTGGAACAGAAGACATGACAAGCCTCAAACTGTGTCAAAACTGTGTGCTGCGTTGTGCGATCAGCGGAGGCAAACCCCTGGCAAGGATTCCTTGTTTGCAGAGTATCTCGGCAAGGAGGACTAGAGTCTGGTCAGCGTTATGTCTGAACCACAGACTGGAGCAGACTGGTGGATGATGAGCGTTTGAGCACTGAACTGTTGTCTCGTTCTGGCAGCTGTTAGACGTAATGACCGTGTGAGACAGCGAGAGGTCAATTTCAGATGGAGGACTGGCAAGTTGAGGCTGTCGAGAGTCATGTACAGCAACCTGCCCGCTACCCCACTCTCCTTCCTTCCTCACCACCACGCCCATACAATCGTACCCTGATTAACATCCTGCACTCGATATGCAGCCTATCCCCATCGTGCAACAACGGAGGGCGTCCATCAATTCTGTAGCTCATACTAGAAGCCTTAGCGGTCGTGAGTCACCGTTGGCGGCAGCAGCGATGCTCCAATCGATGGTAACAGGCCCCGAATCCGAGAAATGGGTAGAGTCGTGGACGCAGGTGTATGCCAGAGGTTGATCGTCATCGAGCTGCGTCTCCAGACCCGCTGACGTTTATACACACAGATCTCATCGACTCTCGCATCGTTGGCGTAGACGCGGACTGTACCGTTGAAGACGCATGCGATGTCAGTCTGACAGTCTCTCTCTCTCCGATGCTCATGTACCCCTCCAGCTTCTCCTAAAAGAAGACATATCGTGTCTGGCAGTCCAGGCCTTGCCAGGCGGCCAGACGGACTCTCCATTCCTCGGCCTATTCGATGTGGGCGCATATATTCTCTGAATCGTCCGTGTATCTCAGATAGACCCAGTTTTCGGATGTGAACGCATTCTTGACCTTGGCTGCCACGCGACACACGATCCCCCCTCATGAACTCAAAGCAAACTCTCGCGCAGACCAAATCATGTCTGCAGCGCGCTCGGGACATGTACCCGTCCACCTAGTTAGCAGTGAGTAGCATCTCCATCTGCATCCATCCTATCGTTGATTTCTGGGCAGACTTGTCTGAGAAGAACTTCCTTGAAATCCTGCCGTACGATGCAACCGTGGTTTCTTTACTCTCCGTCTTCGCTCGTGGATCACACAGGGGTAAGTAACCCACCAGCGGACGACATGAATGCGCACTGAGTGTGTCAATCGATAGTACTCGTTCATTCGCCCTCGCCATCCAGTACGTTTCTTGGCATGGTATCTGATATGCGCCTCCTATCCTGGTTTTCTGGCTACGCGGAACGCACTCCGGCGTTCCAATCTTATCTCACGAACTCGCTGTATGCGTTGACCCTCCCTTCCCTCCATCTGCACTCGTCTGTTGTCGCGACGTATAGCACGGCACAGGTACTTGATGTGATGCGTCTGATGAGCGAGCAAGGTGTCAGCAGCGTCGCTGTGATCGACGAAGATTTGGGAACGCTGTTGAGCGCCGTTAGTGTGACTGATGTTGGCAAGGTAAGATCACACAGAGATTCGTGTTTTTTTACCTAGTTGTTGACTGTTGGAGCCTTCAGATAGTGGTTCCGTCACAGAGCAATCAGATACTCTCCACTCCTGTTCACCAATTTATCGCGCAAATCAAGGTCCGCGGCTTCCCGTCACGGCAGTTAGAATCTGACAATAGTATCTTTGTAGGAGCCCGACGGGTTAACGGACGGCGTCGACAAATATCCAGGTAAGGGGCCCTACATCTGGGGTAAAGCAAAGCACCGATATCGTTCGACCCCGCAGTATACGTTGTATTCCCAGCTAGTACCCTCTCGTACACGATCCAGAAGCTTCTCGCCAGTGCGTTGCCCCTTTCCCCTTTCCTTACCCACTCGATCCGACTAACATTCCACTCCAGCTAACTCCCATCGACTCTTCGTCACCGATAACGACTTCCCACTCTCCTCGTCCCCTTCTCTCTCTAACCAAGGAAGTGGTAACCTCTGCGGCATCGTTTCCATCGTCGATAGTGAGTTCATTTCTCCCACCTCCCATCATCCGCTGTAGCTTGAGTTCGTCGTGTCCCCTCACCACCACAGTCCTCTCCCTCTTCGCCCGTGTCGCCAACATCCAAGACGTAGACCCTACCCAACGCATGCGCCACCGCCGCGCTTCTTCTTCTTCTTCTTCTTCCTCCCATTCCTCTCGCTCAGGGCTCACGCGGGATCTCTCCGCCCGTTCGCGCTCCAGCAGTCGTACCAGTGTGCGTCTAAACGCAAGTCCACGGATCGTCGCGACCACCGCCGACAAGCGAAACTCGATCTCGAGTCTCGACGCGTTCCAATGGTCTGAACTCGTTTTGCCGCGAAAGGAGGCATAGATGCACGTGGCGATGTATTGCTCTTGTGGGGTCAGCGGTGAGATTTCCTTGTTCGCCGCATTGTATCATGTCCACTGTACCATCAAGGGTTTTCCGAGAGGTTATTGTACGAATTCCATACGCAGCCGATCCATGCTCATTCTGTTCATGCTTGTACATGTACTAACTTAACTCACACTTCTCTCACTTGTACAAAGTAACAAAATCTTACCTCAGATGCAGATGATAGTATATTTTCATGCGCCTGTCCACCTCATGAGTGCTAGTGAATAGTCGAGGTGGGAGTCATTACGATAAATTCAAGGATAAATTATACCGAGAACAATGACAAGTGCGTACAGAATTGCATGTGTCGCGCTACATGGATTGAAAGAAAACAACAATCTAAGGTCTATGGATCTAGGACATAATCATAAAGAGAAAACTATCATAAAGACGTAAAGAAACCAAAGCGTCTGAGATCAAAGATCAAATATCACTGCGCGCGTGTCCGTTCTCGTTGTATACTGCACCTGCGGCCTCGTCCTTCTTGATGCCGATAGCGTTGGCCAGATCGCCAACTCTCTGCCCAATCTTCTCCAGCGTGGGACTGACGCGATCCTTGACCTCTTGACGCAGCCGGTTAGCCTTTTCGCTAAGTGTCATGTCAGGAGCTGTCAAGATGTCGCCGAAATCCTTGACGGTCTGGGTTATGTCAGGAATGGTGGACTGAAAAGTAGGTGGAAGGGTGGCGGTGGACTGCTGCACCTTCTGCAGAGTCTGGAGCATGCTATCCGACAGATCGTGTACCCGAGTTTGGAACTCGGTGAGGGACTTGGAGGCGAGGGCCTGTATGGCGTTTGCAGTCTCGCTGGCCTTTTGTCTGAGTGAAAGTCAATGCATACAGGCAGACCAAATAAGCCATTTACGTACACCACAGCGCTATGTTGCTGGAGCTGTTTGAGATGCTCGGCGGAATAGACGTAAACGTTGTCCTTGAGGTCCTTGGAGAGGGCATATGCGCGCTGGTACTGGTACTGGTTTTCTGATGACGAAGAAGTGGGTGAACTGGCGCCAGACTCGCTCCCGACCTTGTGAACCGCGATCTCAAAGTAGTTGACGAAAGGGGTGAATCTCTATGAGCGCCTGTCAGATATTATGGGCGCCTAAGATAACGCCATGACGTACCTTGTCGATACCTTCCGCAACACCTACAGCAGGTGTCTTTACGGTCTTGTCAAAGGTCTGATTGGCAGTTGACATGACGCTATCACGCCTTTGCCG
Source organism: Chalciporus piperatoides (assembly GCA_038092975.1). Taxonomy (NCBI): domain Eukaryota; kingdom Fungi; phylum Basidiomycota; class Agaricomycetes; order Boletales; family Boletaceae; genus Chalciporus; species Chalciporus piperatoides. Next base: position 2,893 of record JBBPRJ010000064.1, on the reverse strand, counting down.
CACGTAGGAAACTACTTCCTCGGGCTTGACCTCGAAGGTGTATGGGTACTTGTGCTGGATGACGTCGAGACCCTTGTTGGCGAGGTCATCCGCTGAGACGATGAGAGGTCGCAGACGGATCTGCAAAGGTTGGGAGTAGTTGTATGCGGTCTGCCCAAGGACCTGGGCGGCGTGATAAGGGGAGCGGGTAAGGATATTCGAGGACAGGGTGGTGTGGAGCTGGTCCAAACCTGACGCGATGATAGGGATAGAGGCGACTCGATAAAGAGCGGAGAGTTCTGGGAGTTGAGATTGAGGTTGATCCTGCGTAGCGGTAGCCATTGGATGAGAAGGAAGGGAGTGGAGGAAGAGAATGAAGAACGGAGGACGCGATCAAGACAGGGTTCATATACCTCTCCAGATCGACATGTGATTTCTGCGTATTGTCACATAATGTGTATGTCACAGGGTATGTCACACATCTACAAGCTCAACTTCCTTTTCACGAGGAACGGCCATATCATATCGAATTGAATGGAGGGAAAGAGGGTCTTTTCGAATGTCGGCGTAAGACATGTTGGCAACGCCATCGCTCTTCGGTGGGAATGATATAGCCTAGAAAGTAAGACCTTTATGAGTCAATCAAGCAATTAGAGTTCTCAGATCTCAGACTCGGAGGACATTCTCACGTACATCGCGGCGGTAATTATAAGATCTTCATGCTCATTACCCCTGTGACCAACAAGGGAGCGTCATGCAATGCATCATGGCGAGTTATCACGCAAGATTGCAAAAATTGCGGGTACTCCCCGGATGCCGCCGCGTGATATGATCGACGCCAATTCTTGCTCCTTTTCGTGTATCGGGCGCAAAAACCGACGGGACATCCAAACGTGTTGGCAAACGAGGATACACGAAGCCGTCCGCTAGGAACACGACTAGAACGGTCTTACTGACCTTGACGGGAGCCGAATCTGAACGTGCCGTTTTTAACCCATCCCATGCTTTTTACCCCGTTCCACCAGTCCTTCGCAGGTAACATCACCTTATCCTGCGTCTGCAGACGCTCTACGCTCAGTGACGTCCCTTCTGCACATCTAACAACCAATGAATTCGTCTCAGGTGAGTAACGGGCCGCGCCTGCACAGTACAGCTCTGACTCCGTCAGTTCGATCGGAATCACATGTAAACCTGCAATTGCTACCGCTCGTCCGTCAGGAAGACCAGTGGGGACCGTAAGAGTACGCTGATGGCCGAGTCCGCGTTCTAGACGCGTGATTATAACCGCCGTTTGGAGCTCAAAGTGGATGACTGAGTCACGAGCTTCAAGGGCAGGAGCGTGAGGAGTCCTTGGCGTAACGCCGTCCTGCGGCGTGCGATGTGCCTGGAATCATCTGGTCAGTTTCCAGACGTGAAGATTAGGTGAAATGAGAGCTAACCGTTCCGGATAGCATGTCCCGTAGAACTTGGACTAAAATCTTCCCACCTCGTTCAGCGAGGGTCTCCTGCATCTGAAGGAAATTGGCGTTTTCGGGAATGGGCTGCAAAGCAGACACAAGACGTCATCATCAGTTATGGTGTCAAAATCTGAATCAACCGACCGTCCGTTCAACAGCCCAGATCCCACCCGCATCCACCAGCTTCCCTTGTTTACGGCTCACCTCGCCCATCTCAATCACGCAAACCCCTGTTTCTTCTTCACCGGCCATCAGCGCACGCTGAATTGGGGCAGGCCCACGGTACGCAGGAAGTAGACTTGGGTGAACGTTCAACCTGTGGGTATCCGGGAAAAGGCGAAGAATGGATGGGGGGAGAATACGACCGAAAGAGGCTGTGATAAGCAGATGGGAGGCATTTGAGAAGCTTGGGTTACCGGTTTGGGGTGTAAAGGGAGGCGGAGGCTGTTTAGATGGAGAAACGCATGGTTTACCACACACAAGCGACATATAGATAACGAACTCACGAGCCATTGCTTGAATGCAGGTTTGTCTTTCGGGATTAAATGGACCGGCACACCCAGTGTCTCTCCGACGGCCTTGAGAGGTGCTATAACCGTCCGTAAGACCGAAACCAGCAACGGCGGAGATGAAGAAGCTCCCTTACATATGTCTAATCGTGAACCTCTGCGCCCAGCCCGCACATCAGGATTCGTAACTATGTGAAGACTATTCCAAACATCTGACCACGAGGATGTCAGTTCATTCTTTCGCCCGAGTGACGTTCGCATTCTGGGAGCACTGCTATGACCATCATGCCCAACTCGACGCGTATCTCCAAGCAGTACAATCGGAAAAACATACCCACCTTTCGCATTGTAAACCTCGTTGAATACTGTGCACGAAAACGCGTCGCGTCCGCAAAAAAGGATCGTAAACGGTTCTGTGGCAGATGTGCTGGAACTTGAGGAAGCAGTGGTGGAATATGCGACTTCGCTAGAATGTCGGTGAGGAAATGAAGACCAAAAGGTTCGAGTTTGCGTTTCTCTTGACGAACACAACGCTGAGATGTTCGGTGCAGAGAGATGGCGGTTCAGGTGTGTACGACGGACTGGGCTCAGAATATGGAAACATCTCGAGACTCGGAGTGGCAGCTCAATCTGATGTCGGAAACCCGAAAGACGTTGGGCTACCATGTTTGAAAGTTTGACGGATACATCGGTAGCATGCTGTAGCATAGCGGAATCAAAATTCCCTTACTCGACAGTCTCGACTCTCGAGGCGAGGCTCAACTGGGGAATGCCGAGCTCACCCGCACAGCCACTGTCACTGCACATGTCTTACATTCAACCAGAACTAGGTGTTCACCCGTTGTGCCTTTGGCACAGGCTGCATGTGTTATTTATTTATTTATTTAGTCACAGTATAATAAAAGTAAACACTGTAAAGGCAGAAAAACAGATCAATCATTTAGCCCT
>JBBPRJ010000063.1:0-20736 GCA_038092975.1 Chalciporus piperatoides | reverse complement strand
GACTAGAATCCTAGAAGCCCAACGATTCCCATCAAAGTGTTGCGATTGGCAGAAAGCATGGTTGTTGTCTCAGAATGCTTTCGAAGCGGAATATGACTGACTACCAGGTAAGCGATAGTAGTACCTACCACCTAGGTAAATAAAAATCGACGGAACATGAGAGATGAAACATGTGAATGTGAATGTGGAGGCGTTAAGCACCTGTCATGAGAGTCTATCCCAGGGTAATAATTGAACAGTAGGACAGCGGCGTGGCGGCGAGTTGCCGCAGGTTGCCGCCGAAAGGGCTTAGTATGTCTATTGAACAACATTCAGTGGACTCCTAGACAAACGGCACGTCAACAAATAGCGAAAGGGTATACCGTCCAGGATCCGTGGAGCAAAGGCGTGAAACCGAACGCGAGTATGCGGCCCAGATCCGCGGGGATGCGGGCTGTGCGGTCAACGTCTGTGACGTCCTTACACGATGTGAGTGCCAGCGCCGTGACCCGTCATCGATCAACTCCATGGTTGCCCTACGAAGCCCAACGGAGGTGGGCCCTTGACCTACGGTCGAACCGACAGTGTACGGAACGTACGGACGTCGAAATAAGGTGCGTTAGAAAAAAAAAAAAAGAGGGTACTGGTGCAATCGCCAGAAACCTACGCCCTGATCGCAACACCACTAGGTATGTATCCGAGAACTTCGAGAATATCGGAGGACACGCCTTACGATTGTCTTCTTCTTGAGACAATGAGCTCATTGACAGCAAGCCAAACAGATGCGTCCGTGGTTGACGATTTCCTATGGGAAGCGGATTGTTCGAAGGAAACAGAGCGAATCGATCCGTGGGCACGTCGCTGCGTCAATCCCGACCATCGCGGTCGCGTGCTTTCGAGGGTCAGTAAGACTTGAGAGCTTCTCTTCCTGAAGGCCGACGGAGGTCTCCGGCAGTCTAAGACGCGGACGTCTTGAGCCCCGTTGATGTCGGCTTCTGACACTAAAGTTCAAAACTTCTTTTGGAGGGTTTACTTCTGGATGTTTGAAACGTGAAACCATTGGCACGTCGGTGTACTGAATAGGTTCGGGGACAAAGCCAGTAGGTTCATCCATGTTCGAGAAAAGCAAGTATTAGGATGGAGATGTGACAATGCAAGCGGTAATTATTGCTCGGGGCGCGATGTGTTCCGGCTATAGGTGTAAGCAATGCACACAGTATGTAAAGAGCGCTCATATGCGTGTACGCTAATGAAGGTCCGATCCGCTCACCCTTGTGCAATGTGGATAAATATGCATTCTCCGTGTACGTTTTGAAGAACAAGCCTCGTGGTCGTTGGAGCCAGTTTAAAGCCATTGGGCGGTGTATGAAGCCTTGTCGTACGGATGGTAGGCTTGAACACGAATTCGGCATACAGCTCTGAGTTTAAGACTTGCCTTCTTCCGAGGACAATTTCCGACACCGCATGGCACATTGTACCTTTGTGCTCCCTTGGTTTGGGAATGCTGATTCTTCGGATGCGGACAATCGACGCGTTCGGGCCGGAACGATGGGGCCAGCCTTCTAGTCAAGCTTCAACATTTTTCAGGCCTTGAATGCCTCGAGTGTAAGTACCGAAGACGTACAACTGAACGCTTCTCGACATTCGGCAGGTATAGGCAAATCGGACATGCTTGAAGCCTGAAGGCAACGGCCACGCGCTGTCACTGTCGCTGTCTTAAGCTTTGAGGTAGTACTTGTTCACTGTTCGGAGCGGAGATACAGTCATAATGTTATGATTGGGGGACTGATTGGAGTTGCAGAAAATATGGATCTGCAACACCTATTTACCAATTTTGCCCTGGGGCCTTTCCATGTTGATCGCACTCTAGAACGTGTCATTATTGTTAAATGTACCGCTGAGTGTTGATTAGCCTGGGTTGGCTGAGCGGCAATCGGCAGTCCGCCGGCCCTCAAAGCCTCCGTGCGCTAAGCAAGAAAAAAATTATTTGCTGTTAGTCCCTAGATTCGAGGAGTTAGCGAAAGGCGACACAATCTCAGGTCAGCGTGATCTGCACTCGAACCCCACAGTTGGGGGTTCGAGACAGGGACAACTTGAAATCCATTATCGTCGTAATTAGCACATGCTGTGATACTACACCAAGGTGATACTTAGTAGCTCCGCTCAATTCTGCAGTATTTTTCTGTAAATTGCTTGAGCCTGAGTATCGAGGGTGGGGGGAACGGCCCGGCCCGGCAATATTTGTTATATGCCAAGGACTGTTCACGTACTCCGATTCCAACGCAGTGTGGACCGGATGCGTTACTGTGGCGTTACATACTAACCTGCTGTAAGGGGTTGCACGATGCTCAGTGACCAGCAGTTACAAGCCATGCACACTCACCAGGATAGGGAGGGCAAAGTTCAATGATATATATACAAATCGGATAAGTAAGTACTTGTTGAGACGCAATCAGTTCCTTTTCCAGAGCGAGCCTGCATGGGCGTGAAATTCGAACTCACAGTGATTATCATGGTGGATTAGCCCGAAAATGAACACATGAGGAGTATTGTTGCTAAGTGTTTCAGCCATGTTGATCATCCAACACACGGATGCACGCGGTTGAGCAGGGTTGAGCACACATAACACTAATGATGGTATTAGCCCCATTTTTAACTATGTACATAGCTTCCATTGCTCTTGATGCGCTGAGATAGTGAGACAGAAGGGCGCCCCCTTTGTTGGATGGGGGGCATCAACAGTGGGCCAGGCATTTGATAGCTTGTACGCGAGCATAATGAATGGCCTAGACAGACAGCTGGAGACGGACACCTGAAATTTTCCGAGGTGCGACTGTGTGCGTCAAATCGTGCCCCGAGCTCAGGGTTAATGATAATAATTGAACGGAGGCTAATGAGCCGTTGACATGTCAAAGGGCCTTGTTCAGTTTAATAATCGTGGTCTCACCCAACGAGTTGATCACCATTTCGATGGAAATCGCACCGAGAAAAACGCTGGCGATGGATCCTGGCACGTGTACCCGTCGTCAGTGAGGGCAATGTCGGCGACGGTGCCGCGAGGGGGCGGCGAGTTCGATCGTCGGTGCCGCCTCAGGGTGTGAGACAGTGTGAAGCGGTACGTAACGTCCGTAAGTGTCGTTGATGGTGTCGCGTGGTGCTCGCGTGCTACGTCGAGGCAAAACTAAAAGATCCGAGACTGAATGTATTGTGAGCGGATAGACAATGGCACGAAGAGTTCAAGGTGATTGGACGGAGGAAACTGGCAGCATCTGTCGTGTTGGACATGCGTGCAATGAAAAACGAAGGGCGGGGAGAAGCGCACACACGTGTTGGATTCTTGTCGCGTTCCATTCCGAAATCGACACAGGGCTGGGGCAGGGGTGACAATGGAGGTCACACAACTGTCACCGAGTGTCACATTGTGTATAAATTGGGGGATATGCTTATGTCAGCTACGGGGGTCGAAATAGCGGGAGTAATTCCGGAAATGGGAGGAAGAGACTCGCTACGCTAACGAATCCGCTAACGAACGAATCTTGATCGATCTTGATCTGCGCTAGTACACGCCGTTTATGTTATTTTCGATGCCAAGTTTCCGCAACGGAGAGTCGCAGATGCCAATAAAATCCCTACCAGATAAATCACACGTCCCCCGATATTCCTCGCATTTTTTCGTTCGTAGCCAGCGATGCTTTCAATGTCAGAAGACGACGCAGCCTACACTGCACTACTCACACAACTCCTCTCAGACTCGGCCAGTACTCGCAATGCCCGCGTCCACTCTTGGATAGAGCACCAGTACGATTTTGCCTTTTCAGAGCAACCTCACCAGGACGACCGCGATTCATATCCTACCGCAACTTCCCGCGCACCGTCCCCTTCTCCCTCTTCCTCCCTTGGCGCCCACCGCACATTCTCCGTCGACCGCCCAGATTCGCCCCTCCTCCCCCGCTTCTCCTCCGATCGGCCAGTCTCCCCCCGCTCAGAGCCCTGTCCGTCTTACGATGCACTTTTCTTCCCTTTACCCAAACCACCCATCGAGGACGAAGCCCTTGAGGAACACGAACGCGCACGTGCACTCCGTTTTCTCGTACAAGAAATGGCCCACTGGAAACCGCAGAATGCATCTGCAACAACGCTCAATAGTTTTGACAAGGTTCGTGTTCATTCTCTGTCTCGCACCATCCCTTCTGACATCCCGCAGTCTCTGCCCGCACCACCACCCTCTCCTGCGTCTTCCCTGACGCAGTCAACCTCATCACACGCAATGCGGTCGCGTTCGTCTTCGATGCGAATCTCTCGTCTTCCCTCGTTCACGAGTACTCTCTCCTCGGACCAGAGCCAGCCGCAGGACCTCCCTCCTCCACCCCTCCCAGTTTCCCTCATCGTCCATGGCGAATATCAACATGATTTGGTTCTCCGGGAGGACCCTCATGTGGACAGTTGCTTCCGTAGTCGGAGGGATTCTTTCCCTCACATCCTTCCGCATGCCCAAGATAACGAGGTTCACTTGGTGCCCCCATTGGCAGACGACAAGGATTCAGCTTATCCCTCGCCGACACTTTCCAATTTTTCTTGCGCGTACTCGCGAGAAACTGCGATCACAACGCCTTACGCGAGCTCGCCTGCATCCCCAACCACTGCCACATTCGACTCCTCGGCCTGTTCCCCGGAGAATATTGCCCTTCCCTCTTCGCCAGTAGAAGAGCTTGGCTTCTTTGGGGAATCACTTCCAACCACTGGACATGACCGAACGCCGTCTTATGCTGGTTCGATTGTCTCATCATCCACTGCCTTCCCAGCATCTCCAACTGCAACTTCCCTGACCGTGTCACCCCCCATTACGAATGTGTTCCCTGCGTCGCCAATATCGTCGTATTTTCCTGCCGTAAACACGGGTAGTACTCCCGCTCGGCCGCAGCATCTCCGCGCCCCACATTCAGCAGAACACTCCCAGTCACGGTGGTCGGTTGCGACAACAGCCTCTCTCACGTCATCCACTGTCGAACCTAAAACTGGTTCATTTTTGCATCCCGCTTCACCTCCAAAAGGGAAGAAAGACAAGCAGCCGAAAACACCGAAAAAGCGAACTCGCTTCATCAGTCTCATTTCGCGATTTTCTCCTGGTCGTGTTGACCCAGCTACCACCACTAGCAGTACCGGAGACGATGTCGAGTACGATTCAGCGAACGAGAGCGACAACGAGGATCAAAAAGAAAAAAGTAAGAAAAAACCCATGAGCAAGAAATCCTCTCTTGCTTCCCTTCGAGCCTCGTTCTCCATCTCTCGTACATCGTTCAGTTCTCAGCGGCCGCCGCTCGCTTCTCCTATGGAGGAGGTTCCACCTCTCCCCATTTCGCCCACTCGAGCCTCTTTCAACACTTCGCGGCCTTCGTTGACAGAGGCGATGAGCGAAGTCGTTCCACCCGTTCCTAGAGTATCCCCTTCGAAAATAGCTTCTCGGGCAAACCAGCTCAATGACCCTTTGCCTGCTATTCCCCAGTCAGCGTCAACGATCACTTCGTTCCAGACTTCTTCCCAGGTTTCGATACCCGAGTCATTGGTTACATCAGCGTCGGGTGTATCTTCGACGTACCCTACCGCTAATCAGAGCACCTCTAGAATTTCTCTTCTTCCACCACCTAGTAAGCGGACGTCCTTGGCGTCCGCGGCAGACATCGAACCTATCATGCCTACCAGCCCGACGTCTGCGGGCCAGACTCCGAATCGCAAGTCTATCTTCCGCCTGACAACAAAATCTAAAAGTCCACGATCCCCTGCGACGACAGGAATCCCGGGCATCCCAGGCAGGGCACCATCTTCCAAGCTACCTAAGCCTGGTTCATCGTTGCCGTCTCCCACATCGAGGATCCCTCCTCCGACCAAGTTTACACCTCCGGCCAAGCTTGCGACTGTTATCGCAGCTCAGTCGCAAAGGGTGCCGCCTTCCCCTGCTAGCCCTCCTGCATCGAAACTTCCATCTCCACCTTGTCGCCCACCCCCTTCGAAACTTGCTCCACGATCACCTTTAACTATCACCGTGGAAAAAGCATCGGCGGTCAGTTCGCCGGCGCCTTCCACTCCCACTGCATCGAGACTCCCTATGCCGGCTTCGGCCAAGGGGGCTACACGTACTGCAACTGTCAAAGGCTTTTGGCGGCGACAGTAATACCTTTCTTCTTGTTAACTAGTAGGTCGCTGAGATCGTATTCGCATATTTCACGCAACAGTCCTTACTCGTACCATACACTCCTTTTATGATGCATTATCTCTCTCATCTTCAAGCTTTCAATGTTGTGGAAGTATATGTAAACAATGCAATACAATAACTTCGCTGCCCAAGGGCGTGCAAGTGCCAAGTCGGACAGTCCACAAGAAAGTTCAGATGATTATAGGGCTTCTTCGTCATCCTCATCGCCAGAAACTTCGGCATTCTCCTGTCCGGCCTTGGCCATAAGTTGTGCCAAATCCTGTTCATCCGTCTCCGAGACGGCTTTTGGCTACGAAAAGGCACGTTCACCAGAATGTCACTCGAACGCAAGAATGTCTTACCTTCATTTTCACGACAAGCGCACCTCCCTGGGATTCGATCGAGGTCTGAATAGATTCGATGGCGCGCTCGAGGCGCTCGACGGCAACGAACTGACATTGGGGACGTATATAAATCAGGACTTTCTGTACGTTCGCTGGCTTCGACTCCTCACCTTATCAGTTGCGTTTGTACTCAACACATAAAGAGGTGGAGCGACCAACTTCGCTTTGATAGGGACGGTTTCGTTGCTCTCCTTCTCGCCTTGCCTCAGGGCTTTCTTGATTGCATCGATTCCGGCGGGCGTGTAGCACGTTAGTTCGATGTCCGCACGGAGCTTGATGGGCTGGGGTGTGAGCCGTCGCGCGATCGTGCTCGTGAGTGTGGAGACGGTCGTAGGATCGGGTGGGTTCGCAAGCGAAGAGAACACGGTTTCCTGATCACTGGAACATGCAATCACGCAAACCAGTCAGCGGGTAGCAAAGGGTAAGCTGGAGATATCACAAGGAAACAGACACGCACGTAAGTGCTACTTTGAATGCATCATACGGATGCCCATAGGTCTTTCCAAGCGGCCAAGCCACCTGCTCGTAAAGCTTTTCCAGCCGGGCCTCTTCGCTCGACCCATCAGCCACGTCTTCGGTTCCCGCTGGTTCTTCTGTCGACGCGGGTGTAGCGGCATCGAGAGGAAGTTTTGATGCGACGTGTCGCATGATCGATGCCACGGCTTTTGATTTCATGTAGCGTTCTTCACATTTGGTGATGTCCTCTGGGGAAACACGGCGTTTGGAAAGATCGATGTAACCCTTCTCGCGATCTACTCTCAACACGACCACGACTTCGTTCCTGCCAACCCTGATCAACTTTTGAATTGAACGGATCCGTCGTCTGGAGAGCTCGGAGAGAAGGATCATTCCTTCGATGTTATCGTATTCGAGCTATTCCACAGATATGGCACCATTTGGTCGTCAGTCTTTTTGCGCTGATAGCGGTATGCGGGGTGTTGGATTGTAGGTGAACGATGGAGGACTTACGAGCTTGACGTACGCTCCCATTTCCGCGATCTGACGAACTTGTACCATGACAAGTTCGTCGACCTCTGGATATCGTTGCTCGTAATACCGCATGTTGCGAAAAGTGGTTGGGCCGATGCGAGTCGGATTCGAGGTATCACTTTGCAAAGTATGACTAGGGTAGATGGTAGATTAGTGGACAGCCACCATAACGCTGCTTAGTCATCCGTGTGTTGTCGATCCATTTCGTTACCTAGGCAGTTAGCTGAGCCCCGTTCCTCCATTCCCAGTGGATCCCGACATTCCGGGTTTTTCACTCGGGTACGCCACATCGTCTTCCGTGTGCACATCAAATAAAGTCTCCAACCATATCCTGGATATCCGCGTGGTGTGATTGTGACATGTGCGAAATCATTGCATGAACCGTCGGATCAACCAAACATTGCTAGTCTCGGTCTGGTTCTATCCGTTCATAATGCATTCTCGAACAAAAAAACCAGTGCTTCCTCGACTGCGGAGCGAGCGGGTCCGCTCAGGCTAGAGTCTCCAACATTCCAGACCATATTCATCCCAATGGTGTTGACACATACTCCAGTACACATCTGGTTAATACACGCCAGTCCTCGATACAGCTCTCGGAAAACATGCACAACATAGCCCATACATTTAACATCAACCTAACCGATGTAGTATTTCTAAGTTCTACGACAATGGAATGAAAGGAATCCGTAACTCCCCGTCGCCCAAGAAAGATAATTTTTAGAAGCCAGCCTCGCTCAAGATAGCTTTGCAGGAGAGTTCTCTCCCATTCCCTGTGCTCCTGCAGACCTCCCTCAAATGTTTTGCAGTCCTCTTGAAAGAAGCGGCTTCCTCTGTATCTCCCGTCACCCTGATCAAAGCCTTGCCAAACTCCTCCGCGTTTACCCCAGGAGAGGAACTATGACTGCCCCAAAGACCGATGTTGAGGGCCTCTGCGCGACAAGAGTAGTCGAAGGTGTCGAACCAGACGGGAAGAACAATGTGCGGCACACCGGACCTGTTCAAATCAATTAAACCAACATTCATGGTTAGGAACCGATGACGAATCTCACCAAACCCCCTCGTAGAATGAATTTGCCCCTCCATGATGTACGGTGCACACCAGATTTGGATGTTGCAAGATGGAAACGGGTTCCGCATCTAGCCACGGCGTAATCTTTATTCTTCCAGTTTTGACTTCATTGCCGATGATTTCGTCGATGGGTTTCTGAACGTCTCCGTTTGCCTTCATTTTCCAAAGGACTTGGATATTGCCAACTCCCTTTCGGTCATGGTACTCCAGTAATATCCTCAACGCGCCGGACAGCTCCCTCGCGAATGTTTCGTCTGAAAGCGTATGGGACCCCAAGTTGATCATGACTGTGGGCGCATTGTTCAGCCACTTTGTCAAGGCAGGGTCACATTGCTCTAGAGGGTCGAATGGCAGGACGATAGGGCCGCACGAGACAATCTCTTTCGGGATGACTTCGTAGGGGAAATCGATCTCGGGGAGTGAAGGACAGATGTACTTTATCCCGGGGACACGTTGCTCGAAGAAGCTCCCGGTCAGACCGCGAGTTTTACGCCCCTCCTCGACGTCTTTGATGCGCGACGAGGTCGCAATAGTGAGGAGGAGTCGAATGTTGAGATAGATATTTGGGGGGATTTCCCACCACTTTAGCGGGAATGAAAAACCTGAAGAGACACTGGATAGCACGGGTATCAGAGAAGACGAAAAAAAACACGCGAAGAACTAAGTACTGACGCGGGATATTTCCAAAGAGTGGCCAACCAGGGTTGCGCATCCGCCGCAACTTCCTTGTACGAGTTCGGAAGAATGATTATCATTTTTTGACCTGCGAGTTTGCATGCGTCCACCGCGCTGCGGAACATCATGTCTACAACAACGACGTCGGGCTTGGTCTCTGCGATGATATCCATGCAGTTGTCGATAGAGACGAGATATTCGTCTTTCAGCCAGGGGGACATCGTGATTGCGACGTACGAGTAGCTGGTCAGCGCACCAGACGTGCCAGCGGGGTGGGGTAACTCGGCTATAGGACGACCAGACTTGCTGAGGGCCTCCATGTGTGTAGTGCCCTTGCACTCGAGGAAGCGAACGGAGCCTACTAGCTTGCCATTGGGACAAGCAGCGGCATGGCGGGTGATGATCTCTTGAAGACGGGCGACACGGGCTTTGAGCGGTGGGAAAGATGCTATCGATACATTCGCGCCAGCAAGGGCAAGCTCATACGAGGTCGCGAGGTTGACATTAGCCTGACCGTGCTCGCAGTAGGTAAAAATGAGGACGGAAGGGGAGGAGGAGGAGGAGGAGGACATGGTGTTGGGAAGGCGGAAGGAGGAGTTGTTGATCCATGGGGACTCGAGCTATGTATGCAAACTTATTCGTGACGCCGGGTACTGAGCGGGAAAGTTTCAAGTATGGTGGCAACCGGGTCGTGGGAAACAAAATATTATCATTTATTATCATTTATTTAATTTTCAATAAATCGCTTTGATATGACGCCTCTCTATCGACAACGAAGATGGCAGCACAAAAAACGTCCTGGGCAGACGATGTAGACGAACTCGCTGAGCCCATCGGGGACTACATCGACGAAAACGGTTTGCGAATAGTCGTGGAGTATGCCATCAACGACGAAGGCAAGAAGGTCAAAGTGAGTAACACACGTCTCATGAGGATACCTCTCAGTTACAGATCGCATACAGATTACACGCAAGATCAAACGGACACTTCAGAAATCGGTCGTAGAACACACCGTCGCAGAACGGAAAAAATGGTCGAAATTCGGAAAGGAGAGGGGGAACAAGGAGGGCCCCGATCGTGCTACCACCACAGTTGGTGAAAATGTTTTCCTCAAGTTGTCTGCTGGAAACAAGGTACGTCACCCTCTCATATACTTGTTAGTGGTCGATATCCATCTTCGTTCCAGTCATCGGGGCCAGAACCAACAGCAGAACAAAATATCAAGGCCGAGCTTGTCAAGGCCGGTGCTGGCAAGGTCGTTTGTCGTTTGTGTCAAGGAGACCATTTTACAGCAAAGTGTCCTTACAAGGATTCCCTCGCCGGCCTAGAGACTGCCGATTTACCGTCAGCAGATGGATTCGCTCCAGCGGCTGACGCTCCCCCTGCCGCGGCAACGGGCGGAAAATATGTACCTCCATCAATGCGTGCTGGTGGTCGTGGGGCTGGGGAGTCAATGAACCGCATGGGTGGTCCGGGCTCACGAGACGACCTTCCAACTCTCCGTGTCACAAACATCTCAGAGGAAACGCAAGAAAACGACCTGCGCGAACTCTTTGGTGCGTTCGGCCGGGTGGCTAGAGTCTACGTCGGTCGCGACAGGGAGACAGGGATTGGAAAGGGCTTTGCGTTCGTTAGTTTCGAGGATAGAGCCATTGCTCAGCGTGCGATGGAGAAGCTGAACGGAAAAGGTTATGATAATTTGATTTTGAGCGTGCAGTGGTCTCGTAAGTCCATTTATACTTCCCATCCACTGTTTCGTTGATGATCATCATCGTGCCACAGAACCAAGACCGGACGGGCGATAACCGTTGTGCTATAGACAGCTATAATCTGTATTTTTCTTCCCGACTCTTCCAACCTTGCTGTTTCGTTCCTTATGCTCGACGACTGAAATTGAAATCTGGGGAGGCAGCCACTCATTGCTGTATCTGTCTTAGCTCGTCACGTTTTGATGACCCACTGCGTACTTCTGATCCGGAGCGAACAAAGGGGGGTAGTAGAAGAGATGTATGAGATAAGGATGGCGGTGTGTGGGATCTCGATGTCCGCAAATCACTTCTCAGCCCTCCGTCGGACCGTAACCTCTCACAGGACTCCCATCGTCAAGTGCTCTGACAGATGGAGGCCGAGCATCAGCACGATTCCGGCGGAACGATTCCAGTTGCCTACGTTGTATCCGAGGAACTAGCCAAGGCGAGTGTGATCCGAGGGTGGCGTACTGCTCGACGTTCTAAAGCCTATTGATTCGAAAATCTCGAACAGGTGTCGTCACTCCTGCCTTCCAATAAGAACCGTTCATTGCTGGTACACTCATTGGTTAGCGCGTTCGGCATCTTGTCATTGGTCGCTCCCGATAGCGGGAAATGTTTCAAAGTACTACGTCCCCGTCGGGCAACCCACAGGGAACTTCTAGCCTACCATACGCGCGATTACCTTGAGTATGCTTTGAATCCTTCGAACAACCACGAGGATCCCGCTCAGGTTGCTCAGTTTGGCCTCGAAGATGTGCGTTTTCAACTCTCGTTTCATGGAACCGTTATATATCCCCACTAGGATTGCGCCCCTTTCCGGGGGATGCATGAGTACATACAGCTGGTAGCAGGGGCAACGTTGATAGCGGTCGATGCGATCCAAAAGAATGTGTGCAATGTTGCTATTTGCTGGGATGGAGGCAGGTCCGCCATCTTCCTCCACAACTTCCAACTCAGGTCCAAACCATGCGCCATCACTTTACGTTTTCTAGACACCATGCACAGAAATCCAGTGCCTCTGGATTTTGCTACGTCGCCGACTGCGTCCTTGCCATTCTCGCTTTGAGGCGCATTCCGCCACACCCGCCGTCCCCGCGGAGATCTCGAGTGATGTACCTCGATATGGACCTGCACTTTTCGGATGCGGTCTCACAAGCTTTTCACAATCCAGGTTCGACCATGGTGTCCCAGGTTTTGGTGAGTAGGTACTGTTCGATGAAGGGGCTGATAGCGCGAATTAAACCGTTTGTTGGATCAGACGCTCTCGATTCATCACGCCGCCCCTGGTTTCTTTCCCGTGTCCCCTCTTTCGGCTCTTCCAGATCCAGACGATGCCTCATTCGACCCATTTACGTTGTCTCTTCCGCTTCATAGAGGTGCCTCTAATCGAACGTTTGCACACATATGGTCGGTCGTCGAGAAGATCAAGGACACGTTCCTCCCAGATTTCATAGTTGTCCAGTGCGGCGTAGATGGGCTTGCGGGAGACCCGATGGCTACTTGGAACTGGTCCTTGGGCGGACCAGGGTCCCTTGGATGGTGTATTGAACGGGTAGTGAATGGTTGGGACGGCAAGAAACTCCTTCTCGGAGGCGGTGAGTGCCTTCATCCATCCCAGTGTCATTAACGATTTCTCGTCTAGGAGGATACAATTCAGCCAATGCTGCGCGTGCTTGGACGTTCCTGACATCGGTAGTGGTGAGTGGATCGGCTTCTTGTTTTCGTCGAGGTGACAAATCTCGTCGTCAGGCCGGGAGACCTCTCTCGCTGGACTCGGAGATTCCGGACCACCGCGCGTTTCCGTTGTACCAACCCTCATTTACGCTTGACGTCCCTGCTGGCAACATGCAGGACCAGAATTCAGACGAGTACTTGCAACATATCGGAGTTGTCTTTGAGCGGGTTCAAACGGTATTGAGGCAACGACTTTCAGTGGAGAGACCTTCGTAGTGTACGACGACGAAAAGCTCCTATTTCATGCAAGACGCAGAGGGTAGTAATCTACTCCCCAGCTTTACAAGATGTGTGCGGTCAGGGCGCTGACACTGTATGCTGGAGCAGTGTAGTTGAACGTCTGAGCGAAGGTCATGTGAGACGTCACGGGAAGAACGGCATCAGGTGTCGTAGGGGTGTTGCTCGCGAGAGCAGGTCCAGTAATCACGGTGACAAGGCCAGCAGGAGCAACCTTGAAGGGTAAAACAAAGGTCACCGGGGCGGGGGAAGCGTCGGAGTTAACAACCTAGGGCAGCAAATCACCTTGAGAAGATTGCCTAGTGAATGTTACATTACTTGCCTTGATGAGGACAGTGTTGGGCTTGGTGTCGCGAGTGACGCTCCAGTACAAAGTGCCATTGAATGTGGGCAGCGTGCTGGGCAGGTATTCAGTGCCTCGGTGCGTACTGAAAAGCTGTGGGCACCACATTAGCATAGGAGCACGATGCGCGAAATCGAATTTCGCCTATACCTGCTGGACATAGTAGCTAGTCGAAGGGTAGACTTTGGAAGCGCTGGCAAGTTGTGATCAATGACGGGTGCCAGTAAAAAGATCAAAATGCCTACTCGAAAGCGACAAGATTGGGAGTCTAAAGCATTCTGTTAGTGATTACAAGTAAACCTGAGTGGTAGTAAAACTTGCCCATTGGTAGTTGCCGACGTTCATCAAGAGAGGTGCGTAAGAAGTAGCGAATACGATGTCACTGTTTCTTTCGAAACCGGTCATGAAAGCAGCCTCTGACACAGAACCTTGATAAAGGATATGAATATGATCCATGATGCAAAGACACAATAACTTACCCTGGATGGTTGGATACATGAGACGTCCCCCTGCACCAAATACATCGCTAGCGTTGGTCGAGATAGCCGCATACTCGCCCTGGAGAGACGTGAGTCATATATAATGCAGGGCTCCCCGCAGAAGCCTTACGTGGAAGTAGGTCGTGCCGTTTCGCTATCCGGAGTGAGGGAATGAATATGTGTTCTAGACATGATGGTTTAGACCCTTACCTCGTACGCATCGTAGTAGAACGCGTTCTCGGTGAAGTATTCTTTGACGGGCTCAGAACACTGAATACCACGACGAAAACGTTAACCTACCAGGGGTTGAGTAGACGTGGTTGTCATATTGCGTAGGAACAGGGTCCAAGATGGGGTTGAATGGAAGACTAGTCGCGATGAAATCTTGGGAAATGTGATGAGTTAACCTTGCCAGGTAGTGGCAGTATACTTACGAAGTTGAGGGAAGGTTGCAGTCAGATTACCCGCAAAATCTCTCCAACGGTATATGTATCTAACATTTTCGCACGAGTTGAGACACAGCGACCGCCTAACACATGAGCAGACTCACGATTCAGAGGCGAAGAAGTCTTCGTTACCAATCTCAACGTAGTTGAGGACGAATGGCTCAGGGTGTCCGAGAGACGCGCGGAGGGCGGCTGTGAAAAGAATTAGGCAAGTTGGTACTAGAAATCAAAACGCACCATATTCGTTAGTAGCGGGATCGCCAATCACAAAGTTGATCTGGTCAATAGCTGCCTGGATGTAGGGTCCCAACTCGTTTTCGGGAAGACTCTTTCCGTTGAGAGAGTAACCTGCCCAGACGGCCATGATTGGCTCCATCTCCATGTCCTCACACAGGTACAGGTACTCCAGAAGGCCGAGACCACTACATTTAACTAAGCCAACCTCGCTGACAGAAAATATTGAATATTGATCACTTACTCAGTGTTGATGTAACTCCAGTCCCCCATACGGCCTATTCGCTAATTGAGTACTGGCAGATTGTGAATGTAATTACGAACCGGGTCTGTCGACAACAGGACCAACGGTGGCATTCCATTGCCACCTGGTTTCCCAGGTTTGACCCTGAAAGTTGTTTGCTTATTGCGATAACGACGGATTGGTTCAGTGCGACTTACCTCCTACAGAACCTGTCAGAACATAGAAACAGAGCAGAACTCGTTGTCTCGTACCAAATTATTACCACCAGGCAAACGGAAGAAGGAAGGATTCATTTCATACAAAGTCTTTTGAGTTGATTAGTGGGTGGCTCATGCACCGAGGTACAAAGATGACGCACAGTCGCAACATCGATTCTCAGACCATTTTCGCGGCCCTTGAAAGTTGGAGGGAACAATGAAAACATGGCGAAGTCAATGGTTTGATCAGCTGCATCGGATCCGTTGAAGGTAACAGTGAAATTGTTCTCCGTGGAGGCGGGGGATGACTTCGGCTTCAAAGGTACAGCGACCTGCTTCCAAGCTGTTTGCGATCCGCTGATTGGGACCGAAGCGGTGGCATAAGTTTCACCTGTGGCACTCTGTAGTGCAACAGTGGCCGTTCCTTCGAACGAGGAAGCCGCTGGGAATTTGTAGTAGAAGGAAGCGTTGTATGTCCATTCTGAGTTCACCCGGATTCCTGATGACAATGTGGAGTTCGAAATATTTTGGGACGAGAGGAGAGTTTTACGAACCGTAGTACCCTCTGTTTCCAAAGCCGACTTGTCCGGAGGCCCCTGACGGGATGGTTAGCTGGAGAGAATTGGGGAGTGCCGAAGAAACAGGTGATGGGTCAGCGACCACGTTGATCCCCGCGCCCTTGATAGCACTCCAAGCATACAGTGCAGCGGTCGTATCTATCGTGAACACAATCATCAAGTAAAATTTGAGGAAATACCCATAAATTGCTTACTCGGTGTGACTTGTTGGAATGCTCGATTCTGGAGCACTGTGGGAAGAGGTCAGTACCACAAAATGGTAATCTAGACTTGACTAACTTTCCGCGTAAATACCACCGTCACCACTCTACATAGCTGTCAATGGGTGTCTGGAGTTCACTTATGAAGTCTTACATTCTATTCAAAGGGTGTTTAGTGCTGGCGGGTTGATGAGAATGACTTCGCTCACATTAATATCCTGTTAGTTTAAAGTATGGACACGTTAGATGTGCATAACACCTGAAGGAGACAACCATGCCTCAAACATCTGTCCATCTGGCAGCACTCTATCAGGAACATGGAAAGGGGGGAACAAAATAACATACAGAGGAGTGGGGGGATTGCATGACTCGCGGTTCCGTTCACAACCACCACCGTTGCGGTGGTGGCACGGCTCGCAAGTAGAACGGCAGCCAGCACAGTAGAGCCAAGAAAACGATACAGCATGTTGAGAACGTGTTTGACTCACAATTGCAAGGACTCGAGCAGCTTATATACGTCTGGTACTGGGACGGACGGTCCGCACGGCATTGAAAAAGTGGGACCCGTGATCATCATCACCGTGCGCGCGGGATGCTCAAGGTTATCCGGAGACAACGGTTTCTCGTGCGAAATCATCACAGGAGGTCTTCGAAGCCACGAACACATGGGAGCAACGTCGAAGCGAATCCGAGTCTCAGGCGACTCGGAATATTCAAGTCACGCGGGCCGGGTCGGTTACGAATCCTGACATGTTTGAGAAGATTGTCCTTCAACTGATGCATCGATGATCGATATCCTTCTGATTTCCCCGAGAGTAGTTTGAGCATGGGAACTTGATGGGAAACCTTTGTGGAGTTGTCGGAATCAGACGTCATTGGGCGGAAGTGGCTGTACCGGTAAAACACGTGACTTCCGAGAAAAAATAATGGCAGAAAATTAAATTAAGTTGTATTAGACTTGAGACCATATTCACGACCTTCAAGGGGACTCGGTCAAACCATCGAACGTATCATCTACGCAAGTTATTCTCCCAAAACGAACTTCAGTAAGGCTGGCTAGCCTACTATGTTCTCATAATCTGTATAAAGCACCTCAACAACTGTTAATTTCTCGTCCCTTCCACCGCTCACCAACAAACCTCGCCTCAATGCTTTGGAATGCCTCCGTTCTAAGTACAGTCTCGGCTGACACCGAGCCAACAGTCGTCATCACATTCGATTCTGCCAAGTATATGTTCAATGTCGGGGAAAATACCACCAGAGCATTCCTCCAGAGTCGACAGAACTGGAAGAAAACACGCGCACTCTTCCTCACGTCTGCAGGCACACAGCGTGCCAGCGGTCTTCCCGGTATGTCCTGTCCTGTCTATACCACTATCGGATCTTGTTCGACCTGGTTTGAATCCCAGGGCTGCTCATGAGCTTGGCCGATGCTGGCCATCCCCGTATTCAGATCACAGGACCATCCGGGCTTTTGCACTTGATGGCATCCATGCGAAAGTATACTTATCGGTGAGCTATATCCTCCTTCTCATGTAGTTGTCCTGTGGCAAACATCCTCAAGCGATAACGTCGTTGTCACTCCGACAGAGGTCCCGCTAGTTCTACCTTCATCGACGGAATCGCACGATGGACCTGTATACAAAGACGACAATATATCGGTTTTTGCACTGCCCATCGTACCTACCGAAGCTCTTTCAGAACAACGTCACCCTCCCGATGATGTTGTGGATTCACCGAAGCGAAAACGTGAAGACTCTCCTAAACGGCCTTTCAAGCGACCATTGTATCGAGCAGCCACGTCCCAATCCTTGGCGAGCGTCACCTCAGCACCAGAACCTCGCTACGAGAGCACGACTGCGCGCGATTATGATCCGGCCAATTTGAGCGGCGAGGCGGCCCAAGCCTGGAGGCGCTTGGTAATCCAATCCATGTTCCCCGCGATCCCGATGCCACTGGCAACCTCTACCGATAAGACCGCGGGAACACGCCAAGGACAGAAAAATGCAGATAGCAACGCTATCACACCCACCATGGAGGCCTATTCGAGACCGGCGCGCGTCTCTGTCCCACCAGGATTTAGTCGACCGCTCCCTGTTCCTGAACGGGTTCTCATAGGTTCATCTGCTCCCACACTCAAATCTACTGTGGCATACGCAATCGTAGGACCTCGCATCCGTGGAAAATTCGACGAGCGAAAAGCTGTTGCTTTAGGTCTGCCCCGTGGGCCTTTACGAGCGAAACTCATCAAGGGAGAGTGTGTCACTGTCCAAGTCAAAGACACCGACGGCAATGTTGTCGAGCGGGAGATTAAGCCCGAGGACTGCATTGGAGAGAGTGTCACCCCAGGAGTGAGCTTCCTCATCGATTTGCCTTGGAAGAGATTTTAACCTCTTTGTAGGTCGTGTTAATCTTTGACACGCCGACATTGGGACACATACCTGCTCTTCTTTCAGGTTTCCGTAATTCCGCCCATTTTTCAGGATACCTGTGGGAGGATGCCAAAGACTCGAGACAACATGTTGTCAGAGTCATATTTCATCTCTGTGGGGATGGTGTCCTTGAAGACGAGCGATACAAGACATTCATGAAAGGCTTCGGGCCTGAGGTGCATGTACGTAACAAGACTCATCTCACGAATGCAGCACATGGGTGATTTACGATTTGCCAGCATATCGTTGCCTCGCGTAGACATCTGCCAAACCCTGTCACGTTCACGAGCGTTGCATACAGTCAGCTCCGACTACACCAACTTGACTCTGACATTTTTCCGTTACAAAAGTATTCGTGCAGTGCAGACCGAGCTATCACTGGTGTGTATCTTTCCAGTAATAATACTTAAATCTCGGGTTAACAAGGTTGCAAAGATGTCCTCGGACTTCCTGCTAACACCACTGCCATGCGGGCACACATGGTGGTGGGCTTGCACCCACCACGTCCGCCAACACAGAACACAGATGCCGAGACACACGATCTTTTCCACCCCGTAGTGTCTTCGGACTCTCCGTTGGTTTTGCCAGAATTAACCCAAAGCAGCTTCGCAGAAGCTCGGTCTTTGGTTACATGCGCAGACCCGGCGGGTGTTTGTGGTGGAGATGTGACAGTATGTCCATTGGGAACGGGCAGCGCAATCCCGAGTAAATACAGAAACGGTTGGTCCGAAATTCACGGCGCCTGATGTTACGCTCATGTGTTATCAGTTTCTGCGACCCTTATCCACATCCCTAACCGTGGCTACGTCCTACTCGATGCCGGGGAAGGTACATGGGGCCAACTAGCTCGGAAGTTCGGAGATGAGCTGTCGTCGACTTGTAACGTACGGCAGGTCCTCCGTGAGTTGAGGTGTATCTTTATCAGCCACATGCACGGAGATCACCACATCGGTTTGGCGAAGATACTAGCCATGAGACAGCGAGTATGTGCCTATCACCGATTTGAAAGAATTTCGCGAGTTGAAGCACGCAGCTTGACCCTCCTCCAGATACACCCCTGTATGTTGTGGGTCATGATAACGTTTTTATATATCTTCGCGATTACGCTGCGCTCGAAGACCTCGGCCTTTCACTTGGTTCTAAAAGCCCAGTTGTTCCAATTTTGGTTGACGCCATCCATTGGAAGAACGATTTTTCTTCTTCACAGGTCCAGGAAGCTTGCGGAAGGTGTGCAGGCACTTATTTATTTGTCCTTTCACTCAATTGGGTTCAAGTTCTATTCTAGCGCTCCGCGACCTTTGTACCTCACTTGGCTTGGAGAGTTTCCGAAGCGTCGATGTGAACCATCGAACGACTTGCCATGGAGCGATCATGAAACATGCCGATGGATGGAGCATTGTGTACGCGCAAGCTTTATTTGCTTCATCAAATATTAACTCAAAATGCCCGTCAGTTATTCGGGAGACACCATCCCCACCCAGAAACTGGTGGAGGCTGGAGAGGATGCAACTCTCCTCATCCATGAAGCAACCATGGCTAACGATCAAGCCGAAATGGCAGCTGCCAAGATGCACAGCACCGTTGGCCAGGCGATTGGAATTGGGAAAAGGTTCGAGCACATTTTATGTCCACAAGGTTAGATCGCTGAATTGGATTGGTAGGATGAACGCCCGCAACATATTGCTCACTCATTTTTCTGCGAGGTACCCTACAATGCCTCCATCCGTGATGACCGAACGCAATCCTGGAGATCCGACATTGGCTCTGGCCTTTGACCACGCCAACATCAAGATCGGCGATATGTGGAAGATGAACGTTTACATGAAAGCCATCGAACAGAGTTTCATTGAGCTCGAGGATGAGAATCATTGCGACACGGCGCAGATAGTAGAAGCTGATCTCTTCTAGTCTATTAATCATCACATAGTACTTCTAGATATGCGATTACGCCACGAGCGATTTCCTCCCCTCTCTTATCCCACGTCTTTGGTCGAGGATCACTATCAATGGTGAATTCCGGGGTGGCACGCGGAGAATCTGAGGATGGTGGAGTCATGGAATCGGTATAAAGATCTAAAAATGAGCGACAGTGGGTAATTAGCGACTTCGTCCTGTCAGATCGCGAGACTCCCGGCAATTTAGCCAAGATGATTGTCTGGTTGGTGGGATCATTTCTGATGAGCAACCCCAGCAGTACCGCAGTGTATCCTCTTAGAAAGATACCTTCGGGGCTATCGGAGTATTGGATATATAGGGCTGCGAGACACTCCAGGATTGATTTCTGGGTAGGACAGTTGCAAGCTCTTACGCAGAGGCGCGAACCGGGACATGCGGGATTTATTACTGGGAAGTGAACTAGTAAGAATTTGCGAAAATCCTGAAGTTAGCGCTCACATTTAACTCTGGAAAGGCTGGTTACTTTAGGGCTCAATGTTGCCCAGTTCATGACTAGCCCTAAGGCAAGACATAGGAGGTCAAAGGCTTCCACAGAACTAATCCGGGACTCCGTGGTTTTGGATTCCGACCACCTTGCTTGAGACTGCATCGCTATCAA
>JBBPRJ010000062.1:0-20856 GCA_038092975.1 Chalciporus piperatoides | reverse complement strand
TTTCGTCGGTGTGGTGGTCACTGGAGTCTGTTGCGCCCATGGGTATGACGGGAAGGGGTGGAGGGAAGGGTATGGGCAGACAAGGGGTAAGTTTATAACGATGGACAAAAGGCTACGGCATTCCTGAAGCACAGTGGAGGGAGTTGCTCGTATGCATCTCAGACCGAGTTGGTTCATCGGCGGAGTCGACGTGGTCGCCCTGTGGGTAAGAATTGACCGGTATTAACCTTCGAATATAATTTGAGAAGGCTGGTCACTCGCTAATCTGATTTCCGTGATATCCAAATTTGCAGCTCCGTACTCCGCGCGACTCGGAGAATAGCAGATCTGTACTTGGACGTCCTCGTGACTGTTACACTATATAGTGACACACATAGTCATTATCTGTTTGATTCAGAATGCAAGGCCGCCATTCACCTGGCAGGGTTGCACGATCGAGATGAGTCTTCTCACAACGTCTACACTCCTCATGAAAGCTTATCACCAGCGCCAACACGTCACAAGCCATCCTTCTACCGAATATGTCTCAGAAGAGACCCCGATGTCTGCATATGCAAACCTCCACATCGCATTCGAACAGATGCGTGTTCGCGCACTCCGTGCTCTGCACGGATCCCCAGCTTCCGATGACGATTAAAATGCTAATGCCGAACCACCGAGGGTCCTTATTTTAGGTCCAGAGAACTCTGGAGGGACAACGATCTGTAGGATTCTCCGTCCGTGTGGGCCAAAACTGGTTGCCACTCCTTGTAAACGTGGATCCGAGCGAGGTGTGTCCTCCTACTGCTGCGCACTGGTACGTTCAGTCAACTCGGCATCAGGACGCCTGGGTCAATCTCGGCAGTGGTGGTAAGAATTCCCATCGGAACAGCCTCGCCAGCTAATCCTCTCGGTTCTGGGGATACATCGGCCACTGCAGCTCTCGCGTCAAATGCACTCATACCATAACTTATTGGTACGGCCACGCAGAGACGAGAAGAAACCCGCAGCTACTCGATCGCTTGATCCGGAACTTGGGAACAAATGTTATTGAGCGACACGATGTAGACCCTGAAGGTACTGTAGCTGTGAATACTTTCTACAGTCGTTCAAGGCTAAGTTTGGGTCGGCTAGCTCGAGTCTCCGGCCTAATAGTCGATACACCCTCTTCATTTGCATCTGGACCCAGTTCCATTCCCGGTTCTGGTGCAGACAGTCGTCATACACTCATTGAGGCATGCGTGGACGCGTTCAGAAGTGCGTACACCGCCTTACTTTCGCTTATCGGATTATACAATACCGACCCCAGTAAATGCCATCCTCGTGGTTGGTCACGAGAAGCTGAATGTCGAAATGCAGCGGCTCTACGGTAGCCAACTCACTGTCGTTGAAATCCGGAGGGGTATTTCATCGCCTCCCTTCATTCTTCCTAATCTCATACTAGGCTCTTAGGTTGTCGAGCTTGACCACAGCTACTGGGAACGAGTACCCAACTTTCAGCTGCATGCGTCTATGTATGGCCAAAAGATCGACCCGCCTCGGGGAGTAGTGTCTGGTATCATGGGAGGAAGCGACCACAGAAATCATCCTTTCCCCCTCTTCAGCCATTATGAGCTTCGGCGACCTTGCGATCTATCGCATCGGCGAAGGTGAATCATCCATTCCCTGCTTCTTGCTTCTCGTGAGCTTTCGGTCGTACCATTTATATCTGACGTTTGGTCCCAAAGAAACGATGGCACCTTCCTCAGACAAGCGTTGGGCACTAGATCAGACAAGCGTAACGCTAAGGAGAAATGAGAAACGTAGAGAAACTACATAGATATACGATGACTCGGACAAAGTGGACGCGGGTTCGCTATCGTTCTCTAACAGGATGACATGTATTGAGACTTATTCTCGACACAATCTCGGGAACTGGAAACAGAACAGCGATAGGCAACTAAAAAATGTACTACAAAGCAAAAAAAAAACGCATATAACGAAGCTTAGATGGAAACGGGCCCGGAATACGTACAGCGGCTCTCTCGATACCCGTTGGCCCCCCTCCGCAAACCATGAAGCTCAATAAGCGCTTGCTCTCCGCAGGGGTGGTTGGTAGACTTGCGGTCTGGAAATTGTCTGAAATGATGGTTAGGCAGTTCAAGTTGCGGCATGGTATGAACAACACAAAAGAACACACCCATTATGGGGCGTCGAATGGCCTGTGCGTCCGATATGGTCTTCAGCTGGAGGCAATGCTCCAGGTCGGGAACACCGCGCCAGTGTGTACTGAAGACGGAGCCGACCGCAGGGAATGCTATTCTCCCACCTCGTATCGGACGCAAGGTCACGTGACACCGAACCAGTTCGTCTCGTGTGGAGGAGTGAGCTTGAGAGTCAGGGCTAGGAGTGTTGCTGAAGATATTGTATTCGGGTATATAGTACTTCAGTAATATGAGGTATAATACTGCTAAGACTACACATGAAAGTATGGACATCCATCCGCGCGATTCGTGGGTTCAATGGGTCGTCTGGCGTGATGGGGATATGGTGATGGTGACGGCCTATGTGAGTGTTTGATGAACCTGCGCGTGTAGTGCTGGTTCTGACGCGTTTCTTCGTCCGCTACTAGCGTCTTCGTTTCGACTCGTTGTGAGTCGCTATCGGCGTTGCTCGTTCGAGATTGCTACGTCGGATGTCATCGACTCTCCTAGCCCCGTCCTGTCGCCCACCGCTTCTTCGACCTCCTCGTGCGACTCCGTCTTGCTTGGGGTCTTCTCCCGTGTTGTGGTTTTCGACACCTACCACGCCCTCTACACCCTTGATCTCGCTCGCAATTTCATCACCTTCGTCGGATGGCATTGACGACTCGTCTGGTCGTGTTTCATGGCGGCTGGACGCGCTTTCAGCGTCGTTCCGACGCATTTCACTCGTCGATCGGTTTCGTCAACGAGTATTTCTGATCTGGTGGCTTGGTGGGGTCTCTGGTGAGTATGTGTGGTCGCTGTCTTCGTTCGAACGACTGATGGGCGGTGGCTGGTCGGAGGCTCGGACACTAGTGATGTCTGGCAATCAACAAAGTCACATGACACCGAACCGACTCGGTGTCACGTGACCTTGCGTCCGATACGAAGGTGGGAGAATTGCATTCCCTAGCCGACCGCAATAACCAACTTATTCATCGCGTGTGCGTAGGGATCAGGAAGTTGCGACATACAGGACAAAGTCGGCCGTGATTTATTTCTACACCCTCGTAAGCTCGATTTTTGCGGCTCAAAAAATAGTTGCAATACATTTCACATATCTACAGTACATTGACTGTTTTTTCGAACTCTCCCGACGCCGAACGAGCGAGAGACACGCTCAGAACCCCGATGCGCCCTCACGGCATGTCAGGGGTCTCCGGCGGCACAAGGGCGTGTCCCGCAAAGTAAAGCATGTAAATTATTTCGATTATTGTAACTTAATATTCTATAATATTCTAGAAGTTCATTGCTAGGGCTCCGCCGGAGGAAAGTCCGCCGGACTCCTGAAGACACACTCGGCAAACCCAGAGAGTCTGAGGATTGGGCAATATCGGGGTGTGTCTGGGCCAGGGAGTCTCGCCCAAAGTTCGGGTGCTTGCACGGAGTCTATGGGCGGGCCTTCCTTACTCTCGTCGTCGTCGGATCGGTGAACCCTGCCGGACTTTCCAAATTCCAGATATTTTGGAGTTTATGGGGTTGCCTTTTTTGGAAGATCTGTGTCTCCCGTAGGCGGCCCCTGTTGTAGGAAGATGGCAATCGTTCCTTCTAAGGCCAGTTCCCTGTTGAAGAATGCAAGGATTAGCCGACGATCGACCTGAACAAGGACAAAGTTTCCATTCTAATTTCACCAGATCTTAAACGGCGTGAAGGGCTCCTCGCCTTCTCTCCCTCTCGTTCTCTCTTTCTTGGGACTCTTCATCACTACCTCTGATCACTCTCGAAGCCATTTGTTCCTCTTTTTATTTTCTTAATATACATACATATATTTACTTTATCCCCTGCCAGTGAGTCCCAATCCAAATGCCAGCAACCGCACCTGCGCTTGAGACGTCACTGCAGCTGGTAAGTTCCTCTTTCTGGCTCTCTTGTTCATTCCAGTCAAATAGATTTATTGTTTTGATTGGCCATCAGCCCCATTCACGATCACCTTCCGAGATCGTGAATTTGTTTGCTCAGGCTACCAGGCAGGGGCCTTCGGGGCCATGGGTCTGGCCTGTAGTTGGTGTGTTTTGCGCACTCGGTGCCATCTTTCTGGGAACATGGTTGGCATTTTCGACACCTCTTCCCATGCAGGAACTGACAGGAATGATCATTGCTTGCCCTTCTTCCTTGCACGCGGCAGTATATACGTCAATTGTTATTACATCCCCAAGCAGCTGCGGGAAGAACGACCCCAACGGGGGGCTCGACTGGATCTTGGTGGTCGACCGTCCTTCGTGCAGCCGTGGTCTGCTTCACCGCACAATGACCCCTTCGCTGCATTCACATGACGTCCCCCAGCATGTTCGGCAACATTGATTACCATGCCCAGGGCTTCATTCTACAGTAGCTACTAGTACTCCCTCAGACCCCTCCTTCTCCCAGGAACCCCTACTGAGTACTTTCAGTTTCTACATCAGCAAAATACACGTGGTCTAAGGAGCGTGAGCATGACGAGCATTTCGTCCATGTGAGCTTCCATCGATCTGGACTTGCGTCGTGTGGCTTGAGCTTCTTTCGATCTTGTCCTGTCCAACGACAAGAGGAGTAATGATGGAAGTCGTTGACTCTATCCGTCCATGCGACGATGAGCTTCTTTCGATCTGGGCCTGTCCAGCGACAAGAGGAGTGATAATAGGAGTGGTGGACTGTACGCGCCCATGCAACGACCCGATGTGTACTGCAGGTGGCAACTGAACTGTTGTGGTCAAATGAGATCCGGATGATCGGGCAACACCAAAGCCTTCGCGGCCCGTCGAAAATACATTCCGGGATTCTTGATAAACTTCACCTCCAAAGGTGGCCTCTTTGATCACTGGTGGAGGAGCAGGGCGCAATGTACGACCCACAGTCCGAGTCTCCTGCTGAACACTGTGCGATTGGTGCTGTGTAAATGTTGTGTTGCGCAAGCGGTTAGCTCCCGCAGCGATCGAAAGCGGCACGATGATGAGGCTGTCGCCGTTGTCGCTCTCGCCAACATAGGTAGCTTCTTCCGTGGACTCGACGTGAAGCGCGGAGCGGCAGTGGCCTGCTCCAATAACCGTCGTGAAAGGTAACGGACGATGTCCAGCAAATGGAGAAGACACTCTGACTGTGCCGGGTGGCTTTGCATGGCTGCTGTGGTGACGAATTCGGATGGACAAAGAATTAGGGAAATTCGAAATACGCACGTCGAACGGTTAAGGTAGGCAGCTCGCTCTGACTCCACTGTGGCGCTGTTCGACGCAGTCGCGTTCTCCTTCTCATTCCTTCTGCTCAGTCAAGTTGCGTGTAGAGGAGTGTCAACATTACAGGCGACAAACGGTACGTACCATGCTCCAAAGTTCGTGGTCATCTCCAGACCCTTGAGTGTATGCGAACTTACGGAGTTCCAAGCACTCCGTTACCTGCTTGGAGGCAGAGACACGGATTACCGGATAAAACATACATCCCGGTGGTCTCAGGAAACTTGGGAATATGGTCGTTGTCGGGGTTACCTTGCTTGCAAGGTCTCTTGCGCCACTTTCTATATGACACGTGACTTTCAACAGTACGGGCCCAAACAAATTATTCCTGAGGCAACCCGGGGGGACAGGTTTGTTTTGCATGGCGTTCTTGACTTGGAGGGCATGCTTGTGACACCATGCCTTCATTTCTGAACAAGGTATTCGGTTATAAGAAGCACGACGACAAGGAGGCCTCTCGTCCATCTCGAGAGCCTTCTGACAGTACGTTACTTGATGGAAAGTACGAGGCCATATCACCCGTCGTTTCCCCATCCGCCATTACATTCGCAGAAGCTCAGTCAAACAGAGACGCTGAGCGCGATGCCGGTTTCTCCATTTTTAGACCTAAACCCCGTGGCGTATACCAGAAAGCTGCTCAGAAGCGTCAAGAGGTCGTCCCTCAGCTGACATTGCATCTCCCTGGTCCCAAGGAAAATCTGGATTCCCGTGTCCTTGGCGTTGCTTTCGAGGCAGATCCGGACACTCAACTGGTTCTCGACGATGCTGTCATTGGCGCGAAACGTCTCAGTCCTTTGGAAGCTCTCATTCTCATCCGGGCTTGCGCACAGGCTATTACTGAGCGAGGTAGGCTTGCGCGTCCTCTCCATAGCTCCTCCTCTCATCTTCCCAAATCAGGCTTAGAGACACTCGGAATCATGCACCCCCATCGGTTCTCCGCTTCTCCTGACGTCCAGCGCAAGCTCATTTCCCTATTCATACGTTCCTTAGAACCTCAAAGTCGAACAACCACGCTCTCTCCAACCTCAACTTCTCCCGCGACAGCATTCGAAAACGAGCTCCATTATACCCGTTCACCTCACGACGTGGCTGCCGTTATTCGTTGGGGTCTCCGACATCTCTCGCTCGAGAACGGTCGTTTCGGTAAAGACTCCTCCGAATGGGCATGGTATAATGCTTTCTTCAATGCCGAACGTGATGCTTCATACCCTCTTGGAGGTTTCTCTCAGCAGCTGCTGCCTCAGTTGCCTGCATCTCACATCGAGTTACTCGTCACGACGCTCGCTTTGATTTCCTCGCTCGCTTCGCATGCAGAAGCAAACAGTATCTCAGGGAGCAAACTTTCCAAGTTCCTGGGTCTCTGGCTCCTTGCTAACACTCGGTCCCAACAATCCGATGATTGGGACCGCTTTTACGCTCGCTGGGAGTATGCAGGTCGCATTCTCGAACACTTGTTCCTTGCCCGCTTGAGGTGAGTATCTAGCGGTGCGACTCGTTTCATGTCGACTGACCGTATCATAGGGGTGAATCTCTCGCCCAGCGTCTACCTACGCGTCTTCAGGAACTAATCAAGTACTACCCGTACAACAAAGGTTCCTCCGCCACCGAACAGGATCTCCTCTCTAGGCCTCGGTTTTCTACGGTCCAATACGATGCGCTCTTCGTCCGCGTCGAGTCTCTCCTCACTCACAACGCAGAACAACCCAGGCAACATCCCATTCAACTAATCGCCGATGCCTTGCAGCTTCCGACTGACAACCTCTCCGGGAATGAGTTTATCGAGTTATGGAACGCCATCAAGACCGCAGCTTCTGAATCTGATTCAGGATCATCTGCGCCAGAAGGACCTCAATTCACTCGTATCTTCGCCGATGACACTGTCCGCAGACAGCAGTGTTCCTACGTCGCCTATTTTCCTCACTTCTCCGATTTTATCTCCCAAACGTTCTTCTTCGTCACTGGCCAAGATCATCGAGAACGCGGTCTCAAAACCCAGAGCAAGCAATGCGTCTGCAGCCGTATCCCCTACTTCGCCAACTACGCCAACGATCACAGACTGGGCACAGTTTTCTATGGGTGGGTTCGGCGAGACCCCAGCTACTCTGCCTCTCTCTGCCTCGTTCGATCTAGGCGACGACGTCGAGGTCACTAAACCTCAGATTTCACGCAAACCGAGTCGCAAACGCGGCACGTCTCGAACTCGCAGACGACGCTCCGACGACAACGACAGCTCGGCCACACCATCACAGCAGCTCCCTGAGGCTGAGTCCGTCATTGTCGAGACTAAGCTCGCCTCGGTACACATCATCCAAATCGACGAGGCCTTTATTGACTTTTGGAGCGATGCCATCGTCGATCCAATATCCGCTGACTGGCCCACCTTCGCCGTCTGTGCTCTCAAAGTGATGCCAAACGCCGAGAAACCCATTCGTTGGTTGGTCATCGAACAGATTTACACTCGCGAGGGACCAGCTCCTCCTCCCCGCGTTCCATCTCCAGAAACGGGCACCAGAGGTCGTTCACCCCGTCCTTCCTTCAGGCATCTCAGGCTTCCGCATCAGCAACATGTTCTCGTCCGCTCGAAAACGCTTCAGCGTGCTCAACAAGTCGGCGACGTGACACCCAGGAAATCGCCTGGGCCATCCCCCAAGGTGGGAGAACTCGGAGAGATCGTCGCAGAGGAAGAGCCATCTACCCCGACAGCGGCTCAAGGATCACACCCACACCGCCTCGAGATCGCTCTTAGTACCCCCGCCGTGATGAGCGGATCGACGACAGGGGAATCAACACCCATCATCACTGCCGACGTCCCGGCTGATCCGACTCCCACGGCCGATCCGGCCCTTCAAGTCAAGGTATGATCTCTCGTCGTTAATTTCTTGTGCCCCCGATACGGTCGCTAACTTTTTTTTTCTTCTCCAAGGAGCAACTCGAACACACTCGCGCAAATGAACCATCAACCGCGTCAGACTCGGAGTCTGCTGCCCAACAAAACGCCCACGGTGATCTTTCGTTCAATCAAGCGTCAATCAAGCCCTCGGAACAAGTTGTCTCTTCCGCCGTCGAGGTGGTGTCTCAGTCAACGCCAACAGCGCCAGAGTCCGTTGACGGGTCGTTGGTCCTTGTTGCGTCCCCATCGGCTGCGAAGACCGAGACGGTGCCTCAGGAAAGGACAGAGATGCGTGTACAGGCCGCACTCGAGACTATCGAGGCTGCGGTTGTGGTTACTGAGGTTGCTCATGTCGTCGAGGAAGTCAGCGAGAGCGTCGTGTTCGTTGAGACTCCTGTTCCTGAGGTCGTCGTTCAGACGAGCGAGGATCGAAGCCGTCGCTCCTGAACCCGAGCCCGTTGTTGACGAAACAATCGAGGCGCAATCGCCAGAGCCAGTCCGGGAAGCCGTCGTAGACGAACCCTCTGTCGAGGCTGCTCCTGCTCAGGTCGCTCCAGCGGTCGTTGCCGAACCAGAGCCTGTCGTGGCTGAGGTACCCGAACCTGTCGTCGAGGAAGTTCAGGCTCCAGTCGAGGGGGAGGCATCGCAAGACGCTGTTGTTCAACCTGCCGAGTAGCTATCTGTGCCTGAACCTGAGGCAGCAGACGACGTCCCCGATGCACCTGCCGCTGAAGAGGTCGTTGAAGAAGTTATCGTTGCCGAGGCAGAAACTCGGCAAGCACTTGAAAGCAGCGTTCCCGAGCCTGCTCCAGCGATCGTCGCTGAACCCGAACCCGCGGCGGAAGAGGCGCCACAACCCATCGTTGAAGAAGCGCAGGTTCTCGTTGAAGCAGAAGAACCAGTGCCTGTGGAGGTACCATCGCCGGAGCCTGTTACAGAGGAGGCCGTGGAAGAAGTCGAGGCAGCAGAATCCGTTCCTGAGGCCCCAGCTGAGGTTGCGGAGGACACTATTCCAGAAGCTGTCGAGGAAGTGGCTTCCTCAGAGCCTTCCATTGACGTGGTTGAGCCCGAGCCCGTCGAAAACAAAGCACCGGAGCCCATTGCCGAACAAGAGGCAGCACCTGTTGTAGCCGACGAAGTTGCTGCCTCAGAGCCTGTCGTTGAGGCGAGCGAATCCGTCGCTGCTGCTGAGCCTGCCGAGGACGAGGCACCTAAACCCATTGCCGAACAAGTTGCAACTGAGGAAGTCGAGGCCGCCATCGTTGCTCAACTCGAGCTCGTCGAGGACAAAACACCAGAACCCATTGCTGAGGAAGATTCTTCTCCCTCTGATTTTTGTTGACCAGCTTTGTACTATCTATGTTGGTATATTTAACATATGCGTATACCATGTAGGATATATCCACAAAATCTGTCTGTACCCGCCTAAAGAAATCTGTGTGGTTCCATCACCCATCCATCGACGCCCTCCTCGACCTCTCACTCCTCGCCAGCCTGAGATCGTGGGTTGACCGCTCCCCTCGCACTCGCACTCACACTCACACTCACAACGAGATGGCCCGACACTCGCACTTGAGCCACGCAAGCGCGCGTTCGTCCTTGCCCTCCAACAGCGGTGTCACTTTCGATTCCACCTCGGCGTGATACTCGTTCAGCCACGTCTTTTCTTCGGCCGTCAGGAGTGATAGGTCGATCAGGCTCGTTTGGATCGGGCCAGCACGTTGTTCTGATCCCCGCCCAAAATGCCCACCTCGGGGGGAGGCCCGCGGCGAAGCTCAAGGGCAAAGGCAGATGCGTAGTTAGCTGCTTGGAGTTTCGGAGTCAGCCTTTGCGGGTGTCAAGATTGTGGGGTGGCACGGTTACTCACGAATACCAGCAGGCTTGGTTCTCCTTGACCATCTCGAACGTGTATAGGAGGAAATGAGAGGCTGGCAAGAGGTCTCGATCAAGGGGAGCTGGAGAGGGTCACCGTAAACGCGATGCGCTGAAGGGAGGTGAGGACCGGGTGGAGGATGTGCGACCAGCCGCTGTATACAAGGCAAGGGATTGGAGGACAGAAGCAGTGACAGCGAAGACGGTAGGGAAGTGGTGCTGGTTTTGGTTAACTTTGACGTACCATCTGCGCCAGGTTTTGGTAGGAGCGAACGTATGACAACCACGGCACATGTTGTTACCGAATGCAGCCTGGGATGAAAGTGAGGTGTCGGTTCCAATGGACGATCATGAAATGATCGGCTTACCAATACCACCGAATCGGATTTCATTCGCAAAGAAAGTGGCGTAGCGAGTAAACATACCAGGCAGTTGGTCCAGGACTCGAGAGCAGCCGTTGGATGACTTAGTGGTCTCGATAGCGAGGTATTGGGAGCTTGGTATCCAACAGGGCCAGCATGAACACGCAGCATCGTGGGCGTCAGCGATCGGTTTTCATCCCGGAAAAATGCCATAGGATGGTGAAGAGTTTTCCAAGCGAAGGAAGCGGCCAAGTTCGAATGACTCCAGTTGTGACGAGCGTATGATGCCTGACTGACTCTTGGGATAACGCTTGACTGACACGAACATTCACGTGATTAATTCCACCCGTCCCTCTCGTAAAATCTTCAAGCTTTAGCCTATAAATTGCCTTTCACCTGTCAAACTCTGACAAGCCACCCACAGGTAAATCCTCATATACATGCCGCATTACACCATCTGATCTATGTCGTATTGTTGCCGTTCACGCCAACAAAACATTTCCTACAGCTTGCTACGGTCGTGCACACCCGTAGCGCCTCCGCTTTTCCAGACTCTCGTCAATCCTTTAACCCTCCGCTCGCCTATCCACCCCCACTCTCATGGTAAGTCAGTCAGCTTCTTGGGTTTTCTGCTATTCAGATGGGTATAGGCTCAGCTGCATGGCGTAATTCGAACGCCATTCTGTAACCTGGACGCCTCGATCAACGAGGCACTGATTCAGGAGGTCAGTCATGCGCTTTCTGGCGCTGGAGACTGTGAGGGGCATCCGTTGGACTACGGTACACCAAGCCTCACAACACCCATACCACCCCCTATCCCACCCCTCACGGTGCCTTCACCCGCTGCGTCTGATGCAGCCGCATCTAACGCAATCCCTACCTCGACTACCTCCGCCTCTGGTACATCTCAGGGAAAAAAGATGGCGGACAAAATTCGCCGTCAGAAGAAACGCGCCAAGACACGATTGGAACACCCTGGGCGGCCCCGTCCGTCCCTATCGAAAAAATTCGCCATGCCCAGGTCCATCAATATCAAGTTCAACGCTCATAAGCTGGCCACCGCTCGGGGCGCATTCATAGGCCTGAAACAATCAGGATGCGGAAAGGAGCGCACCCTCGAGGAGTTGATTCAAGATGGCTTCGAGGTTATCCAATGGGACGGACGGTACGTTGGCAGTTATTTAATCTCGATTGCTAAAAAACAGTTTGCATCAGGACCCCGTATGTGATTTTGGATGCTGAGGAACGCATTATTGCTGCCCTGGCTGGGCGTCCGGATGCAGCTGATTGGGATGCAGTTGCTGCCGAGGTTAGTGACCTGCTCCAAGCAGCCGGAGAGGCATCCAAGGCATCCAAGGCATCCCAGTGTGGTCGGCGTGGCAAGTTCACCGCCCTTGCAACGGGCGTCTCATATGGCGGGGGTCAGATGGTACGCTCTACTTTACGACGTACCAGCGACAGCAGCACTGACTTAAAAGGCTCCGGGTAACTTGGTCCATGGTGAGGGCAATCGAAAGATCCTCGAAGATATCATTGCCAACAAGGCTGTGCAACGCGTTGCCGGCTTCATGAGCAGTATGTTTTCATAGGTTTTCCGGAAGGGTTAGCTGACGTAGGTGCAGGTGCGTTTGCGCTTTACGCTCCTAAAATTTATCAGGAGTACAACAGCTCCCTCGGGAAGCTGTTTCAGCACCACTGTAACCTCCAGAAAATATTTCCCAACAGCGTCTTCCCCACCGCAAGCTTCAACTGCGGACGTCGTGTCGTTACGGTTGAGCACGTCGACAACGGCAACGTGCCGTATGGACTATGTGCAATTTTCGCATGTGGATCCTTCAACCCCCTAACGGGCGGCCACCTTATCCTTTTCAACCTCGGCTTGGTCATTCAATTCCCCCCTGGTTCGGTCGCCCTCATTCCATCCGGTACCATCAAGCATGGCAACGTTGCCACCCAGCCCCACGAAACAAGGCAGTCGTTCACCCAATACTGTCCCGGGGGTCTGCTGCGTTGGGTGGAGTACGGCTTCCAGTCCGTCAAATCAAGCCCTGACTCCCTGAAGCAGTGGTTCCAAGACAACCACGATGCACGCTGGAAGAGGGGCGTCGGGCTGTTCTCGAGGGTAGATGAACTTGAGTCAGACCGTAGGTTGGTTTTTAACCTCAGGGCTTCGGATTAGAACAACATGGTAGTCAGTCGTTCATGCTATTGTTGAGCCAGCGCTAGTACTAGCACAACGCGGCAATGATTCAACTACGCATCTACAAACACCAACCTCCTCCTGCTCGGCCTCTTCTTCTCCATCTGGTCGTTGGATATATACACCTCTCCCTTACCGGTGTTCAAAGCTCGAGGCTGGAATGATCTACATGGTCCGAGACTTTTTATTTGGGGACGATGGTGGGGTTAACATGCACAGCTGATTAGTCTACATCCCTGACTGACAAATCCCAACTGGCGACCAACTCGACGACGACCAACTTGAATGTTAACGAAATGACCTCGTCGGATTGATGAGTCATCATCGTGTGGCGGTGATTTTGGCCGTAAGGTTTTTTATCTCTCACCGCCGCGTCTCCTCGACGTCTCGTTCACAAAGCATGCTCAGCCCGATCAGACCCAAGCACCCTTTCAATTTAACCCGTCCACCAGCCATCCAAAGCTCCCCCTCCACCCATAGCGGGGATGGCACTCCCTGTTCGAGCCAAACCGTGGCACGTCTGGGAGTGCCACCGCTGCCGCTGACTCGCCCCGCCGCCCCTCTGTCGAGCCAAACCATGGCACGTCGTTGGTGGTGACGGGGCTTTCAACGGCGGCCGGAGCATTTTCGGAGGAGCCTGTTCCACCACAT
Source organism: Chalciporus piperatoides (assembly GCA_038092975.1). Classification (NCBI taxonomy): domain Eukaryota; kingdom Fungi; phylum Basidiomycota; class Agaricomycetes; order Boletales; family Boletaceae; genus Chalciporus; species Chalciporus piperatoides. The sequence continues at coordinate 7,474 of JBBPRJ010000062.1, read as the reverse complement.
CCGGGTATGTGCGAGCAGCGCCTCATTTGCCCTCCGTGCATCCTTACCCTTGCCAGCAGCTCGTTGGCCTTGAGGCATGACATCCCACAGACTCATCAAATGAGGATCCAGACTCCCTACTCTCACGGCGCTGGCCGCGCACTCGTCCGTTGTGGATGGCATGACGATCTGCAAGGATATAGGAGCTGGCGGGTAAAATACCTTGCACCGAACCCTATACACGGTGGGATGTGGTCGTTCTTGGACCTCTTAGGAGCCACGCGCTGATTATAACGTTGCCCAGGTTTGGGTTGGGGGAACGTTGTGCAGGACATGTTCACGGGCAGGAGGCCTCACAAACCGGGCAAGCACGGCGGGTTGCGCAGGGAGCTCGCCGACTTTCACAAGGTCTGTTCTTACATCCCCATAGCTGGTTGTAGCTAACGTCGTCATCAGCTCGAGGGCAGTAATCTAACGGAACGTGTTCAGGCACTCGAGGGAAAACTGACTGATCTGGCAAAATCGAACGCAACGTGAGCGTTATCGTTTCATATTCTGCAACCCTTCTCACATGCATATCAGCGACAACAACAACGCCGACGCTGGTGTGAGCAGACAGGTCGGGACTTCCATAGCTGATTGTCTCAAAAAGCTGAACGACGCGGGCTTGGCTCTCTATACGTCAAGGCGTACGTCGCGAGAATTCCCTGCTGTGCCGTCCACTCCCACCATCTCTGTCCCACTGAGATCTCCCGAACCCATAAGCACCCATAGGCTGTCTCCGTTGTTCACATCACTGCCTCTGCCGGTTATTTTCGTTCCGCCATCAAGCAGCAGCTCAACGACGTCGCCACCGCACGCCGTTGTTCCACGGTCTAGCCTCGGCCCTCCTTCGCCAACATCCTCAAAGCCGTCCCCATGTTCTCTCACCCATAACACCATGGCTGAGTTTACACAAGCCTTTCCATCCATCGAAGGGTTGAATGAGCTGGCTTCCACACCCCCATCCATTCCACACCCTACAGGCAGCAGTGTCAAAACTCACCCATCATCAGCATCTCACGCAAAAGGAATAAACGGGGTACACCCGTTACACCCACCACAAACGCTTTCATCAGTCGTCCGGCACCCGTTACACCCACCACAAACGCTTTCATCAGTCGTCCGGCACCCCCAACGGTTACCTCGAAACCATCGATAAACAACTAGGCAGTAGCAGGGGTAAAACCCCGGGTATTATAGCACATACCCGGACCCGGACCCGGGAAATACCCATACCCGGACACCGGGTCTGGGTTACGACGGGTTACGACGTAGGCCAGTGAAAAAATACCCGAGGGTATACCCTAGGGTATTAAGGTATAATAGCAATGACGACAGAGTAATGTACGATACAACTAATTAATGATGATTTGATCCCAGCCATCTTCGAGCTCAGTCTCCGCTCCATTCCTGATATCTGGAAGCTCGCTCACAGACCTGATGTCCTCATTCTTGACGAGTTTACTCCACATGCTGAGGCAGAGGAGCGCTCGAGTGGGTTGTGAGGAGATTGTCACACTTCGTCACGATGCGTTTTTGAATCTCCGCTTTCAGTGTAGACCATGAACTAGTGCTGTTGTAATCATCCCGTACGTTCTGCTAATCTGATTTCGAACTCTGACCAATCTTGTCACGCCTAGGCCCTCCTTGTCCCTCTGAAGCCATTTTGTTTATCACAACGGATTCATTGCTTTCGGGGCCTCGGAAAAATATATCAGATGTTCCAATCTACCCCTAGCACACCCTAAGCAAATAACAGAATGTTTGGTGTGGTTGTTGTCTTTCAATGCTCAGATCTACTTGTGTATCTACCCCATGAATGATCGAATAGATTCCTTTCTTGCTCGAATTTTTTCAACAAAAAAATAGAAGCATCTTGTTCAGACTGGTACTGACCTAAATAGTAACACAGGAAACCTCCGGTGTGGTTGTTGTAGGTGATGCAAGTCAGTTTGCATCTCTGTGTCAATTTGCAACTCCGGTGCAGTGATGGTAGCAACAACCCAACCATGCCAATCTACAAATACCAACCTCCTCCTCCTCGGTCCCTTCTTCCCCATCTGGTCATCCTGCTCTTGCTATCACCGGATTGATGAGTCATCATCGTGTGGCAGTGATTTTGGCCGTAAAGTTTTTTATTTCTCACCATCCTGACCTCATATGTTTCCTCGATGTCTCGTTCACAAAGCATGCGCAGCCCAGTTGGACACAAGCACCCTCTCAACTTGACCCATCCACCGGTGCTTGGTCCACTCCCTGGTCGAGCCAAACCTTGGCACGCCTGGGAATGGGCTACCGCTGCCGTTGGCTCCCCCCGTCACCCCTCCGTCGAGCCAAACCATGGCACGCCGTCGGCAGTGACGCGTCATGCTCGACATCCTTGATCGGGTGAGCGTTTACCTTAACCCAGCACTCGACCACAGTGCAATCAAATTTGCCTGCGGTCCCTATCTCACCTGTACGTCGTGCGCTTTTACTTGTTTTGCTTATTCACGAGCTATCATCACTTGCAGGCGAGCAGATGGGAATGAAGGCAATAGAGAATCCTCGGCTGGTCATTGTCTTCACTCCGAAAGACCCCAGCGTGACCAGCACCTCGAAAAGTCAGTCTCAGGCTCAAAACCCACGTTGCTTTTCCCTCTAACTCTACTTTTAAGACAAGAAAAGGAACAAAAAGTCGAAGAAGGCGCAGCTTCCAGCCACTGGAGCTCAGAACACATCACCAGACAACCTTGAAGTGCCAGGAGCTCTCGCAACCAAGGCTAAGGAAGAACATCTGCCCGAAGCTCTTGCACAGCCAGAGGTGCCACTCGTCATGCCACATGATGACCTACAAGATCCTCTCCAAATCGGCCTCGCGTCGTCCTTATCTTGCATCCGTCCCCTCGGGCGGTGATCCCGGCGCGACAATCGTCAGGAATGCATCTTCTGCTCCTCTCATATCATTCACGGCCTCTGCCACTTCCCAAGCAGCCCTGGGCCCTGTCCTTCCCTCTGGAGAGCTTTCTTCACTCTCTCTCTCCCTTCATCTCCGTGAAAGATGACTTGTCAGACGTTCTCCTCCTCCGGTCCGCATTTCCCTTCTTCCTGGTTTCCTATACCCCACAAGATGCCCATGATGATGCCTACCTTGCTTCTCGCCTTTCCTGAATGGAGAAAAAGGCTGTAACACACGTCTTTTACGAGTCTACCGCAGGACAGGTCGTCGACGTTGCTGAAGAGGACGTACAACCGCTCCTACTTTCCGAAAGGGTCATCGTCCCGCACCACGGACACACCGACAACTCCAACGGAACCTCCGAAATCTACGAATCAGCTGCCTTGACCGCGTTGTCTCGCATATGTCGTCCTTGTCCTCCCCTGGCCGTTTGCAGCGACAAACACCCCAGCACCGTCATCTTCACTCTTGGGAATGCTCCCAGTGTCTCGGAGATGGAGACGGTCTCCTTTGTTTCCATTCGCCTATTGGCTCCTGTGTCGCCTTCCCAGATTTTGCTCGCTATCCCCACTTAGGCCTCCCGTGTTCTCGTTCTCGAACAGCTCCACCGTTCGAACACGAAATGGACATCTCTCTATCCTGACGTCGTTGAGGCACTTCAGGAGCGCCAGGCAGACGCCCAGGTACTTGCTCAGAGCGTCTGGTTCACAAATGTGGAGCAAGTCGGTGGGTTACCCAAACTTATCGAGAGCCCCTCGAATGCTCCCGTGACGATGTCCCCCCTCAACCTCGCCGACGAGACTCCCGCCTCGTCCGCGTCCTCTGTCCCTCACGCTCCCAAGCACGAATTCGTGCACCAAGATCCTGTCCCAAATATTTGGTCCACGCATTGATATCTCCAATTCTCCCGACCTGGTTGCCACGCAGGGAAATGCGGCCACTACTCCAGAATATGCTCTGGGTGCTCATCAGCTCTGTCCAGGAGTTGTTGGAAGTCGAGGAAGCCAGTGCCGAATTGCACAGACTCCTTGCTCAGTGGATTTAAGTCAAGGATGACAGCTTAAAGAGTCGTTCTGTCGGTTATCAAGTCGTTGCTGCGTTGTAGTCTTCGGGGCTCTCCAGCTCGCCGGTCGACCGTATCCTTTCCCTGAAGGCATACTTCCCTTCCAAGTCCAGATGGATCCTGGGTTCGGATGCCTGGTCTTACGACCTTGGCTCTTCTGGTTTGCACCATGCCATCGCATCTGGTCTTAACATCAACGTTCTCATCCTGGACACCCTTCCCTACTCGACCCGCAACTCGGCCGATCCCCACCGACGCAAACAAGACGTTGGGTTGTACGCCATGAACCACGGAGACGTCTATGTCGCCAGCGTCGCCGTGTATTCTTCTTATGCACAGGTTCTTCAGGCCATGATGGAAGCTGACGGGCACAAAGGCCCATCAGTCGTCCTCGCTTACCTTCCCTACCAATCCGAGGACTTGCTAGCTCTCGAATTGTTGAAGGAGACAAAACTCGCTGTGGACTCTGGCTACTGGCCCTTTTACCGCTCGGATCCCGTCAAGGAGGCTCGAGGCGAAGAACCCTTCACTCTTGAATCAGATGCCGTGAGAAACGGCTTGCAGCAGTTCCTTGACAGGCAGAACCATCTTTCACAGCTCGTTCACTCGAAGCCTGAGTTGGCTACAGGGATTGTGAGCAGTTTGGGAGAGAGTGTCAAAGAGGCCAGGAGGAGGAAAGCTCAACAGGCTACCAAGACTTGCTCGTTGCACTCGACTCTCCGCCCATCCTCGTATTTCACGCTTCCGATGGTGGTGCGGCTGAGAAATACGCCAAGAAGCTCGTTAACCGTGCCAAAGTGCGAGGCATGTCGGCTACCATCAGTGCCCTTGACTCCATGAGCATCGAAAAACTTGCGGGAGAGGAGTATGTCACCCTCATGACCTCCGTCGCTGGCCAAGGCGAGCCACCTCAGAATTGCCGCCAGCTTTTCAAGGCTTTGAACGCCACTGCCCTTCGCTGTGAGAAGCCCTTCTCCAAGCTGCAGTACTCCGTGTTCGGTCTCGGTGATAGTCACTACTGGCCCAGACCCGAAGACGCCCGCCACCGCAACAAGCCTGGGAAGGACCTTGACCTGCGTCTGGAGCAGCTTGGCGGCGCCCGCTTCGCCAATCTCGGTTTGGGAGACGATCAGGACGTCGACAGTCCTGAGACCGGCTACAAGATCTGGGAACCCAAGGTTTGGAAGGCTCTCGGTGTTGACAGCATCGAGGTCAAGGAAGCCGAGCCTGAGCCGATTACAAAGGAGCGCATCAAGGCAGCCTCTGGCTTCATGCGTGGTACCATCGCAGAGGGTTTGCAGGATACAACTACCGGAGCGCTCGCTGCTTCGGATACCCAGCTCACCAAGTTCCACGGTATTTACCAGCAGGACGACCGTGACATTTGCGATGAGCGTCAGGCTCAGGGTGTGAACCGGCGCACAGTTTCGTGATCCGTGTTCCTACACCAGGCAGTGTCTGCACGCCAGAGCAGTGGTTGCAGATGGATCAGATTTCTGACGAGCATGGAAATGGAAAGCTGAAGACTACTATGCTCTGGCTGCGTGTGCTGATGTTAACCGGTGCGTCGTGTTGGTTTGCCCAAATCACTTGTGGCTCAAATCTCGCTAGTAACGTTATTTGCTCTGCTATTCCTTCGCTCTCGAGCCTTCACGCTCGCGTTTACGAATTCTCCAAGCTTGTCAGCAACCACCTGTTGCCCAGAACGACCGCGTACCATGAAATCTGGCTCGACAAAAAGATGGTTGCTGGTGAAGCGGTCCAAGACTTTGAGCCGATGTATGGCGAGTTTTACCTGCCCCGAAAGGTCCGTATACCGTCCCCTCGGTGAGTGATTGGGAACTGACACCTGTATAGTTCAAAGTTGCGGTTGCTGTTCCACCTTACAATGACGTTGGTGTCTTTGCCAACGATCTTGGCTTTATCGCCGTCGTCGACGGGGATGGTGAATTGGCAGGTTTCAGTCGAGCAGGGTCCCCTTGTGGCGGAGAAGGCTGTGGTCACCCAGTGGGACCACGGAAACCGTGCTGAGTGAGTTGTCATGTTTCACGAACATATTTTTCTTGCTGATTTTTTTTATTCACAGCCGTAAGGTAAGGATACAAATCAAGGGAAACTACAGGCTAGAGTTTGACCTCGGGTGTAGAACGCTCGATTGAAGTATACGATCGATCGCATGGGCCTCGATGTCTTCAAGGCAGAAGTAGAGTCCCGGCTCGGCTTCAAGCTTGCCCCAGCTCGTCCTTATACCTTTGAAAGCAACGCCGATCACTTCGGCTGGGCCGTTAGCGAGGACGGCAGACACCGCGTCGCGATCTTTGTTGAGAATGGACGAGTCCAAGACGAGCCCGGACGTGACTTCAGGACTGGTCTCCGTGGAATCGCCAAGATTCACAAGGGCACATTCCGACTTACTTCTAACCAGCACCTCCTCATTTCCGAAATCTTGCCTGAGGACGTTCCTCTGATCAAGGATATGCTCGCCAAACACAAGCTCGACAACCTCAACTTCTCCGGGTTGCGTCTCTCGGCTTCAGCCTGTGTTGCGTTCCCCACTTGCGGCAAGTTGCTTTCTTCATGACGTCCAACCTCGTGATTCGCAACGAAATCCCAGGTCTTGCAACGGCAGAATCCGAACGAGTAAGTTGCTGCTATAGTTGTGGTCTCAGCGCTCCTGTGACTGACCACTGATCCAGTACTTGCCGATTCTCGTCGACAAAGTGGAGAAGATTTGTGAAGAGAACGGTCTCCGGAACCACTCCATCGTCATGTGGATGACCGGTTGCCCGAACGGCTGCGCCCGTCCCTACGTTGCTGGTAAGTAAAGACCGTCCGCATGCTTTCTTCGTCTAACTCTTTAACAGAGATCGCGTTCGTCGGGAAGGCGCGTGGAAGTTACTCGATGCTTCTCGGCGGCGGTTATCATGGCCAACGGCTTAACAAGATCTACCGCGAGACCGTGTCGGAACCAGAGATTTTGGCTATTCTCAACCCCACGATCAAGCGATACGCTCTCGAACGTCACGAGGGAGAAAGCTTTGGTGATTTCGTGATCAGAGCCGGATATATCGCACCCACGACGGAAGGAGGACTGTATTGGGATCGAATGGAAGGTGCAGGCGAACACAGGGAGGCTGGTGTAAACTGAACCGCTCCAGAAATAACGGCCCTCGACGATGCACTACCCAAAATATTTGTTTATAGATTATACGGCATGCAATGGAACCCCGAGATTGAGCGAGAGGGGTGTTATGATAAGAAGGCGATGCTGCACAAGAGTGAGCGTACTGGTATGACTTGACTATGCAAGATAACAAGACGTGTACTAGGGTATACAATACGTACGTAGCAAGAAATCACTGAGCGAGAGCCCAGACTCAGACTTTAACCCGGACAGGACTAATGTTTTGCACAACTGCTTTCTATGTCAACCCCTCCTCATGCCCAACGAG
>JBBPRJ010000061.1:0-21102 GCA_038092975.1 Chalciporus piperatoides | reverse complement strand
CAGCCAGTACTATGTGAACGACCCCGACTTCAATTTCATCCCTGTAGACAAACTGTTGAGCAAGGTATTCATGGATTCTCTGGATGCTCTTCAGATGTATGTGTTGCTAACGTCCTGTTGTGAAGGAATATCTCGCATCTCGTGCCAAGCTTTTCAATCCCGAAAGGACCAACCCCAAGGTCATTCACGGGAACCCCGTGAATTCATCTGACACCGTCTACTTCACCGGTACGTATCGTCAACGTGTTCTTCTGGTCGGACTAACTGGCATCCAGTCTCCGACCAGTGGGGCAATGCCTGCAGTTACATCCAAAGCAACTACGCAGGTACTTTGACGTGTACTTTACATGCATGATACGTTCTGATATGCTTCGGGAACAGGGTTTGGTACTGGAGGTATGGTAGATACCGGATCTTTGGAGTTAACTTTGGCTTACCCTCTGCAAAGCTATCCCTAAGGGATGCGGTTTCACCCTGCAGAACCGAGGTGGAGGCTTCGTCCTGAAGGAAGGACATCCCAATTCTTTGGAGGTGGAGTCATGATCTTCATCAATTTCAGACATCATCCTGACCAGATGCTCTAGGGCGGCAAACGTCCATACCACACAATCATCCCCGCCATGGCGCTCAGGGGCGACGAGCTCTTTTTGTCGTACGGAGTAATGGGGGGCTTTATGCAGGTAATTGTGGACATCATCTCTTCTGATCTCCCACTGATGTTCCGTGTAGCCACAAGGTCACGTACAAGTCCTCCTCAACATGCTTCGTGGATTCACGGCCCAAGCTGCACTCGACGCTCCTCGCTTCTGTATATCTGCAGGGACTCCGGAGAACGATGACAACGATGATGAATTTGGGGTGGTCAACAGTGAAGTATACTTCGAAGACGCCATCCCAGCTGCCACGATAGCTAAATTGAAAGGTAAAGTGATTATCCACTTAAATCCTCACTTGCTCAACCTCGTATCGTAGAAATGGGACACGATACTAGGACTGTGAGCGGCTTCGGAAGGGGAATGATGGGGCGTGGACAAATCATCCAGAAACTCGTCGATCAGTCCGGCAAATTCGTTTGGGCGGCGGGCTCGGACCCACGCGGAGATGGGCACGCAGTCCCACAGATTTGAGGAGGAATGCATGGGCGTCGTCAAAAAATAAACAATCTATAGCCATGTTGCTTGGTATATGTATTCATAAATATGGTCTCTGTGAAAGGCTACATCATCCTCCGACGTCGTTCATTTCCAACTGAAAAGATGAATTCCCATTAGCAGAAATCAATGATAGGGAATGTCCGCCTTACTTGCTTGTTCTCGCCGGAATTCCCGTAGCGCACGACTCTTGTCAGGCCCCTCAATTTTGCCCCACCCTGCAAGAGGTACAACAATCGCAGTAGCATTATCCGAAGAACCAGTCTCTTGGGCAAATGATAAGATAAGATCTGCTGCCACTTTCGGAGTAGGTGCGTTTCGCGTGAGATCAACGATCTCGTCATCAGACAAAGACGATGAAATGCCGTCCGAGACGACCACCATAGATGCCCAGTCCTCACCTAGTGATAAGCAAGGTAATCAAACACGAACCATATAGTCAATGGAAACAAACCTCCTAAGAGCTTGGTGCGCACTTCGGGTTCAGGTGTAACCCCAAAAGGTTTAAATTTGAGATCTCCGAGGCTAGTGGGCGTCAGGAAGACCCTTGGAGACACTTCAATGGACTCACGCTCTCGTATTAGCTAATGCTCCCATCCACCTAGGACCATAAGTAAGCCAGAATGCCAGGATGATCACAATGACTACCCACCGAGACTCGCCAAAGGAGTCCGTGATCAGCGCGGAGCCCATCATGCGCCGAAGTCGTGTCGCCTCGACACGTGAATCTGGATGGTGGTTCTCAGTCATTGGGTGCACGAAGCCACCTTTTCTGGAGCATAAAAGGACACGAGCATCGCTGAGCAGCCGATCAATTTGAGTAACCATTGAAAGTTTTGGTGTCTCACCCGCAATGTGCCACAGTGAGCGCGAGCTTCTCAGAGGAGAAAAACGGGCGATCATCTAGAGCGTGGAGTATAGCCACTGAAGCTGTTGCCCCGCACATCTTTGCTTCGTTCCCCACGGATAGAAGCTTGTCTGCGAACAGAATGAACACGGGATAAGCAAAGAATTGGATTCCATCTCACCGACTTCGAAAAATGCTTGGGTAGCACGAGCCTCCAAATCAAGAGGCGGAGTGTCCTGGGTGCCATGTATCCAAGGTGCGAGTGCACCACCCCTGAATCTCTTGAAATAACCGCCTTGATGTTTGATCCAGAGAAATAACTCGGGGATGTGAGCCTTGTCCACAGACTCGAATAAATTGTGGAGCTCTTGACGCAGATATTGAGAAACGGTAGATCCACCGTGCCTGTGAACCATTTGCGATCTATAATGGCGCTACGGACTAGGAAAGGACAAACCCATCATAAAGCCCAATGAAAACAACTTGACGAGAAATGGGATCCGGGACGTTCTCAGGATTCCAGTCGATACCCATGGTCTTCTTGAGGCTCAGGCGGAGACCTTCAGGGTCTAGAGAGAGGGCAGCAATTGCATGGTAATCTTCCTGATGACTAGGACGAGGGTTAAGTGGCATAGTGCGTCACAACGGAGAGTACACACCCTCTATCGCCTCTTGAGGTTGCCACACCGATTACTTTGGGTGAATGCAAGGGTATTCGGGCAGTGCCACCTATTCGTCCAGGGGAAGTGAATACAAGCACCAGTCGTCGGCTGAGCAAACTAACCTGGAGTGGAAAAGCGGATATAGTCATGATAGAACCGGCAGCGCGCTTGGATCGTGGATAAATGGAGCTTCGAGGACTTGAATGGCCGTAAGAGTAGAGAAGACATCCGCTGCATGCATGGACACTACGACAGTCAGCATCGCCTCGCTGTTTACCAGAAGACGGCAGTGCAGTAGCCTCGAGGACTGCCTGCTGAGAGCACTGAGGTGCAGGATCTGACGACGTGTAGAGTGCGTGCTCCTCGTCACTCAGGTCAACAAGAAAGGTGGGAATGTCGTCCCTTGGAGATGGTTAGATAAAGGTAACGGGTGATATTACTACTAGTGTAACCAAAGTGTAACTATCATCTTGGGGATACTTACCTCGAGGGTCTTGACCGCGAGCCCTCAACAGACTTTCGTTTGTTATGGGATCAAGTCAGTCCACACCTAAGATCACCGCCCAGGACCGTGCAATCCTCGAGTGCGCGACTTTCCTGTGTCTCCGCACTCGGCGAAGCTCAACAACTCCACAGTCTCAAACTACAGCGTGACAAGCTCAAGCAATACCAGAAGAAGGTGTGCCTGGGTGTATATCATCACCTCTTACCGCACAGAACTTCCTGCAGATTGAAGTTGTGCTTGACCGGGAGCATCAGATCGCGAAGACCCATCTTGCCGCAGGTGACAAGAACCGCGCCATTATAGCCCTAAGGAGAAGAAAGTACCAGCAAAGCCTTCTTGTGAAAACCGATGAGCAGCTCGCAAACTTGGAGCAACTGGTTTGTCCATGATCGTCAATTCAGAATTCGCATGAACAGCTTTGTTTCAATAGGTTTCCACGATTGAGTTCTCATTGGTCGAAGTTTCCGTTCTGCATGGTTTGAAGCAAGGCAATGAGGTTTTGAAGGATATTCATCGCGAGATGAGCCTGGAGACTGTCGAGAAGTTGATGGAAGAGACGAACGAAGCACGCGAGTATCAGCGGGTGCGCCCATCCAGCTGGATTGTCCGACACCCTCTCACTTTGCTTCGGCAGGAAATTGGCAACTTGCTGGCAAACCAGTTGACTCTGGACGAAGAGGATGCTGTTCAGGCCGAACTTCTAGAACTTCAGGCTGCGAGTGTACGTTTCCTCCTCCATTCCACGTCGGCCATTGTTTCCTTAGAAGCATCAGTTGCAGCCCACGCGTGAACAATTGTTGCCCTCGGTACCCAAACAGTTGCCTGTTATCACCGGGACAGAAGGTGGACACATGTTTCTCATTTCTTCACTGGTTGCTAAGCCTCGTGTGGTAGAACCCCGCCTGCCAGCTCAAGAACAGGACGTTATGGCGCGCGTTGCGATACCGGGCTGATCAAGTCGCGACGGGGATACGTGGAGGTCGCTCCTATACCATATTGATTGAGAATATCGTACACAGATCATTCTATTTCACTGTACAGTAAATAATACAGACAGCAACTAAACATCACTGGGGTATCAATGTCTATCACCAGCCTTCGAAGTCGCCAAACCCCGTCCGCTTTTTCTTTCTGGTTTCATCAGCCAGTAGACCATTGTTTGTACCGTCCAGCTCGAGAGGTCTCTTGGTTCCAAGGTATTTGCCGACCCCGGCGCCAGATGCACCACCTCCGGACCACTCATTTGCACCCACCTTGACCCCAAACCAATTAATATCGTCACCCGGGGTTTTCTGGGGAGCCTTTGGGGCTTCGCTATTGGCCTCCGCACGTCTGGCGAGTTTCTTGGCAAGTCGTGTCTTGTATGCCTCGAACGGATCTTGGTAACTGAAGATAGCTTTAGTCGACGGTAGAAGAAGCGTCTTGAATGGAACCTACATGACGACTTCCGTTATTCGCACCGGCTTGGCTGGTCGCTCAGTTCCCTCTTTTCTAGGTAACTTCTCCAGCGTGTTTAAAACATCTTCGCCCCCAACCAATTTGCCAAAGACGGTGTGCTTATTCTCAAGATGTGGGGTTGCTCTAAATGTGATGAACCACTGCGACCTTACTCAGAATGTGAGCGGACGTTAATTTGACGCCAACCAATGCAACATACCCGTTTGTACCAGCGCCCTTGTTGGCCATCGCGACAACACCACGGCTGTCATGTTTGGCAGCACCCTTCATATCATATTCGTCACGGAAAGGCGTGCCCCAGTATGATTCTCCACCCGCACCCGTGCCGGTAGGGTCCCCAGTTTGTACCTATGGGCAAACGATTACAGATGAAGGAAACGCGGGAAACGAGCATCTCATACCATGAATCCAGGGATTAACCGGTGGAAAATGCAGTTGTCGTATTTACCGGATCTGGCCAGCATCAAAAAGTTGTAGCACGTTTTGGGAGCCTATCAAGAAATGGTGAGCACCTGGACGACGATGTATAATATATTCCGAACCTTTTCACAATACAGCTCCAGGTTTAGAGACCCTCCGAGACTTGTGATAACTCGAACATAAGCCCGACGCTTGCCTACATCCTTTTCCTTCCCTTTACCTTTTGGGGGGTTGGATATATCTTCAAACATGAGTTCCTCCTCATCCCAGAGAAGCTTGGAGGATTGCGTTTGAGGATCGACGGATGTTGATGTCAGCGAAGCACCAGGTGCACCGGATGAATATGGAGATATGTTCCCTACGGAATGGTTTGAAATAGTGCGCATAGAGGAAGTGGATATGCTCACAAGGGACAGCCTTCTTGGTTTCTGTCACAGCTTTTGGCACGACAGTCTTGGCTTTCGCCTCATTTTTTGCGACCATTGCCACATTAGCAGCACCAGTCAGTGGAGATTCGGGAGGAAGGCCATGGGGATTTTGGAGGGTGATCACGTCCTCGCTGTGCGGCTTGAGAACATGCACGAATCGAGCCATGTTCTGACATACCTTTTGAATTTCTTGTCCTCCAAGAGATCCTTGCCACCCCTGACGCTCTCTGCGAGAAATACATTCCCAGTGGTTGCAATTGCAACAATATGCGAGTGCTCGCTGAATGGCTTGAATGAAATTGGGTCGTGGATTTCTCCCGACGTCTTTCGCGAGTAGTTGAGCTTGATGAGATCGTCGGGGGAGAGAGGCTCTTTAGTGATCGGATTTGTGTTGTTGTGTTGCCTTGAAAGAGAGGATGTAAGACGTATGTGCCGACTCACGAGAGAGAATAAACTCGCTTTAGCCAAGGAATGATATTCACGAGGTCGAACGCGAAGCCTGTTCCGTCCTTGTTGCGGGCACAGACCGGGTGCTCGAAAGGCTGGAAAGAAAGAGCACAACAGTCGAAAGGTGTCTGCGCTCGTGGGTGCGGGACCTGTTGCTTTCTGCGAACGGTTCAGGCGCGATTCAGGACGAGGTCGAAGACAACACGCACGCTCTGTAGCCCGACGAGGAGGCTGAATGCTGACCGAGTTCGCCTGCATGTTCTGCGTGGGTGATGTATAGCTTGTTCGAATTTCCGTGGCCCATGGCGAGTAGCTACTAAGACGTTGAACAACAGACAGAAACAAATATTTACTTTGGACTAGTAAGTAGTACTACTAGGGTATATTACCCGACCTCGATCCATCTTCTTCAGCAACGTACTCGAGTCTCGTGCATATCGATGCTTCGTAGCGTGTCCAGGTCAATTCGCAGCCACCATCTCCTCGAATTCCTCGCCCCTCGCACCTTCGGGCACAGACCTGCAAGTCTTCTCGCTACCGCACGCGACACCGAGGGACTCCCTACTACCTCACAGCATCATGCCAGCCTACCCCAGCCCAGGGCAACAATCCCAGACTCGGATATCCTGTTCTTCAACCAGCGCCTCGTACTACTTCGCCGGGCCCTTTCAGCCCGCGACACCAAACGCGTCTGGAAGCACTGGTTCCAATTACAGGAAAAGAGTCTCCTTCCGCTGTTTGGACCACAGTTAGCACAATACTCGCGGTTGTTAGCGATGCTTTGCCCACAGAAATGTGAGGGTTGGGATCCCGATGATCGTAAAGCTGTCGGGGAAATTGCATTCTACGCAGCAACCAAGGGGGCTCCCGATGCTTTGGTCGCATACATGGCTACACACTTGCGGGGCGGCGATCGTCAGACCGTTCTAGATTTGTATGAGCGACTTTTCCAAGCCGTCGACGAAAAGCCTCTTTCTAGGGAGGACATGCTACAGGAAGAGGACTGTGATGTCGACGAGTTGGCGATTGACCTGCCTGCGGACCTACACCTTTCCCCCATTATTCCTTCATCTATCCTCCTCACCATTGTCATTGCTCATGCCCTTGACGACTCTTTTCACGCGGCGTTGCGCACATACCTTCGATCGCCTGTTCCAATCCCTTCCCGCATCGTGCATGACATCCTCCGTCCCTTCAAGAATAAGTCTTTGACTAGGAAGGTGGAGAGTTATGTCGAACGTCTGCGCGTTGCAAGATTTATTTCCGAGCCACGTTTTCTCACAGCCCGCACATCTGCATTCGCTACCCGCCGTGACGCTGTAGCCCTCAGGAAATTCTATCAATCCCTCATCGACGGTATCGGTGGCTCACAACCATACATCGCCGCCAGTTCGGCTGGTATCACGCCAGAGACGCCCGTGGCGCTAAATGAAATCCATTGGGGGACGCTCCTCGCTGCTTTCCTTCAGTGCGACTGTAGAGACTTGGCAGCGGGTCTATGGGATGACATGATGCGGTTCCATGTTCATCCCACTATCATCACGTGGAACGCGCTTCTTGTTGGTTATGAGCGCACGGGAGCAGCCGAGGACGCAGAGAAGGCATGGAACACGATGGTATCCATCGGCATAGAACCGACGACGGCGACGTTTCGTGCAATCATATCCGCACTTTTCAATGGCCGCCAACCAGACGACGCTATGAAATATCTCGGGCTCTTTCGCGAAAGACTGACAAGTGGATCGTTGCCGATGTCAGAAGATACTCTAACGCTCTACAACAGTGTCATGCACGGTCTCCTAAAGAACCGTCGGGAAGCAGAAGCTCATGCATTGCTCCAAAAGCTACGAGCGGATGGACCTAAACCTGACACGGTGACTTTCAATAGTCTCCTCCACCATCACGGTCGAAAGGGCGAGTTCCGCGCCGTCTCTCGGATCCTGGATTGGATGAGAGAGGATGGTCTTGTTGGTGACGTCTACACATTCTCGACGGTTTTGTCCGCTCTGCTCAAAGTTGGCCGCACTGATGCCACGGATGCAATCCTTAACCTCATGCGGAAACAAAACATCGAACCCAACGTGGCGTTCTTCACTGCCATTGTCAACCACCAGATGGAAGAAGGAACGGTCCAAGGACTGCAGGCCGCAATGGGCCTTCTCAAGACCATGGAGCAGAGTCCAGATGTCCAACCGAACGAAGTGACATACACTGGCATCCTGACGAGTCTGCATCGCCATGACTGGTCTGACTTGACTCTCGCGCAGCAGTGTAAACATCGCGTACTGGAAGGGATGAAGACGCGAAACATTCAATTTAACCGAACTGCGTATCACGTTTTAATCAATGCATGTCTAGATAACCCCAGCCCAGAGGGCATGGAGGATGCGCTCGGGTACTACAAAATAATGGTTGGGAGGAGGATCTCGATTGGTTCCGATACATGGTATGTCCTGCTGCGCGGGGTGATCCATAGAGAGGCATGGACGGTTGCCGATGCGCTGGTAGAGGAGATGACACGAGGACGAGATGTGTATGGGAGTTTGGAGAGCTTGGTATGGAGGATTAGGAAACGGAAGGGTTGGAAGAGGGATGTGCCACCCCGAACATATTTCTGAGATGTTGTTGAATGATGAAATCTAGTGTTCATCATGCAAACGAAAGCCAGGCTACTGGGTTTTTTGGCAGGAAGAAAGACTTTCCGAGACCGACATGGAGGTAGCGTTGCCAGACTTGATAGAAGGGTAAGGAATGAATGGTACAGAGAAGGTGGGCAAGACGTACGCCAATGGCTGGTTCTGCGACCAAAGTATCTTCCAACCCAAGGGAGGAGTAGAACGAGAGCGAGTTCTCGTAGCTCGCCGATGCTCTCCTCCCACTCTTTCTGGGCTAGTCTATACTCTTCGTCCTCGTCGTAGGACCAGTTAGAATCGCTGTCGATGGATGCATCTGAGTGGGCCATATTGGTCAATGTCGACACTACTAACAGCGGCGTCAGTCACTGCCAGTCCGCTAGTTCTGTACCGCTGTGGCGTGAAACTCGATTAGGGATACTCCACAATTTCTCGGTAAAATAACTGAAACTCCAACTCCTTTGCTCCCCCATCATCTCTGCAACGTCCACTTAGATCTCTCCCCCTCACCCTCGTCCAGTAAATGAATCATGGTCGACATTGCCCCACCGTCGTCCCGGAACAGGCTTGTTGGGCAGCCCCTACTATATGCCATTTCTGTGTTCGCTAGTTTAGGTGTCTTTCTTGTGCGTTCCGCTTCTCCAGTATACACTTAGACCTCGTTCACTTACCTCCTCGATCCAGTTCGGCTATGATCAGGGGTCAGTTCCTCTTCTCTTCTCGACGAATCATGCACTAACGGAGTCTGTCAAGTGTCATGTCTGGGATCATTACCGGACCCTACTTTAAACAGTTCTTCAACACCCCAGGCCCCCTAGAAATTGGAACAATGGTTGCAGTGTTAGAATTGGGCGCGCTGGGTACGTCCCCCCTGTCGCCCCTTACTCCCTGTTCTCACCGTAGAAGCCACGTCCATCGCCGCCGGCCACGTGGGCGACATCATCGGACGCAAGGGAACACTGTGCGTCGGTGCTTTGGTGTTCACCATTGGTGGTGCTGTTCAGTCTTTCACAACTGGTTTCTACGTCATGATCGTCGGTCGAGTAATCAGCGGCTTCGGCGTTGGGTTACTATCGTAGGTTCCTTTACGCCAGCCTCATCTTGGTACCCACCGTTCGCATCACAGCACTATTGTTCCGATATACCAGAGTGAAATCTCTCCTCCAAATCATGTAAGAAGGTCATTTTTTGTTCCGTTGCTACACTAATTTACATTCTAGAGAGGTGCTCTGGCCTGCATGGAATTCACGGGCAACATCGCTGGATATGCAACTTCAGTCGTAAGTGGCTCTTCCTGATAATTTTGTTTTAATTACAACTATGTTGCTTTAGTGGACTGATTACTTCTGTTCGTTCCTCGACTCCCATCTTTCTTGGCGGATACCCCTCTTTATTCAATGCATCATTGGAGGCATCCTTACAGCTGGTAGCCTACTACTGCCGGAGAGTCCGCGGTACTGGACTACCTACTTTTTTTCTAGGAGACCACTGACATCCTTGCAGCTGGTTGATTGATACTGACCAAGATGCTGCTGGGATGCGCGTCATCGTTGACCTGCATGGCGGTGATCCTAACGATGAACTTGCACAAGCGGAATTTCAGGAGATTAAGGAGAAAGTCATATCCGAGGTATATGGTTGTCATTGCACTTATTTTCGTTTTCTCTTACATCTATTCTTAGCGCGAACTCGGCGAAGGTCGCTCTTATTCGACTATGTGGAGAAAGTACAAGCGCCGCGTTTTGCTTGCTATGTCATCTCAAGCGTTCGCTCAACTGGTACGTCCCATTGCTTGTCCTTGCATTAATAAGTGACGTACTCATATTCTGGAAGAACGGGATTAACGGTATGTCTTCATGTATGAGATAGGTCATCGCTGACGAGGGCACGTACTTGCAGTCATCTCCTATTATGCACGTAAGTTCGTTGTGTCTAATATACAAACTTGTCACTGACGTCGTGTGCCAGCCTCGGTGTTTGAAGGTACAAGTAGCGAAGCTACAAATTTACTACACCATTATTGACACTGAATGCAGAGGCTGGTTGGCTTGGGCGGGACGCAGTCCTCATGACAGGTATCAACGCCATCATATACATTCTGAGTACAATTCCACCGTGCGTCTTTTGATATATCTCACTCTATATCCACTCTAACCGTCTCTAGTTGGTATCTCGTAGATCGCTGGGGCCGCCGGTTCATCCTTCTCTCTGGCGCTGTGATCGTACGTTTCGTCCCTCGAGGCTAATTTATGGACCTTTCTCAATGATGCATGTAGATGGGGATTGCGCTGGGTTTTACAGGCTGGTGGATGTACATTGATGTTCCTGCGACTCCTCGGGCGGTGGTGATATGCGTGATCATCTTTAATGCTGCGTTCGGTTACAGGTATGGTCCTCGTCACGCGACCTTACAAAAATGCTCACCTCGTTGCAGCTGGGGACCAATCCCTTGGCTCTACCCACCAGAGGTATGGCATGGATTAATACAATCATCAATTATCGGAACATTAACAGAGGTCTCGTAGATCATGCCTCTTACTTTCCGCTCCAAAGGTGTCTCGCTCTCAACTGCGACAAACTGGTCAGTTTCTTAGCGGTTATGATTGGCAGTCGGCTGACCTTCGTTGTTAGGGCCTTCAACTTCTTAGTTGGTGAAACAACCCCCTACCTCCAAGAAGTCATCACATGGAGATTATATCCCATGCATGGCTTTTACTGCGCATGTAGCTTTGTCCTTGTGTATTTTTGTCAGTATACGTTCATTTTCTGTGTATATCTGTACTGATGTTCTGTAGTATACCCGGAAACCAAGGGCGTTCCCTTGGAGGAGATGGATGCCGTATTTGGTGAGGGTAAGTCCGCCCAGTATATGTTGGGTGGGATCAGTGGTTGATGCCCCCGCAGAGGAGAGACTCGATTATGAGTCTGAGCGCGCTTCTCTCATGTCGAATGCGAACTCCGATCGTCTTTCCGTCGGCTCTGGTAGAAGACCGAAGGTTATCAATCCCGCAGAGAGGGGATGGGTTAGTCGAGTTCTTTACCGCAATGACAGGAGCGTGTACCAGCCCATTGGAGATGGCGAAGAATAGGAACTCGCGAGGATGGAAAGCGAGGTAGTCGAGGAGGAAGAGCTGCACGACGCAAGTTCCGAGCAGTGGGTTCCCTCCTCGTCGAAGAGCGAGGATGCCACCTGTTGAGAA
This sequence comes from Chalciporus piperatoides, assembly GCA_038092975.1. Lineage (NCBI taxonomy): Eukaryota > Fungi > Basidiomycota > Agaricomycetes > Boletales > Boletaceae > Chalciporus > Chalciporus piperatoides. The sequence goes on along the minus strand of JBBPRJ010000061.1, from coordinate 9,351 downwards.
CTACACATATCGCACCAAGCGTGTGGCTATTGGGTGCCTATTGCTCGAACGCTCCTTGACACCCGTCTTCCATCCTCATGATTATTGTGACTCGGCTCCCGCTCTGGATTTTGATTCTTCCTGGTGCTCCTGTCTGTAACCCTCACGATACTGTAGATAAATTACCAGATACTCCGTGTGCGAAATATACAAAGTCATAACGACGCGATGTGAGTGCTGCTCCGACGAGGAGTAAAAGTGCAGGGAGCGGATCACGTGGATCTCAATGTCCCTTCTTTCCTACCGCTCAAGTCGTACTGCTCCCTCCGCAAAATGCTTGTGGTGTACAAGAACAATCATTGCACGTTACCTCAGTCAAAAGGCGGCATACCATCATGACAAGAACCACCTTGGGCCAAAGGCTGCGCCCGACGAGGAAGAGGACCCCTTCCAGGCTGCTGGGGTTACACAAACCATAGCCTCATCCATGCGCGCGGCATTTCCTAATGTACAAAATCCAACCGCGATGCAGAGGAAGCTTATACATGCCACACTCAATAAACGCGATATTTTACTGCAAGATGATACCGGGAGCGGCAAGTGCGTCGGTCAGTCATCCGAGACACGTTCGAGACTAATAACGGAACCCAAGGTCTTTCGCCATAATGCTGGCTTTGCTGAGCAAAGGTAGGATACGGAAAGCGAATCTGGTGACCGACTCGGCCAAAGACGATGCAGAGCCTCCCCCCACCGCACTGTTACTTGTCCCTCACCGCGACTTGGCATATCAATACCTACACTGGATACACCACATGACCATGTCCGAGCGGGACGCGCCATATTCGCTCACGAAGTATGCGCAGGTTCTCGTTCGGAACGTTGACAGGACGACCTTGCAGGATTTGCCCATTCGCATGCAAGAGGCGATCGGACACACGTCGGGCAATCAGGACCAGTTGATCCAGAAACCTCCTCGCATCCTCATCGCCACCCCAAATGCCATACTAGACCTCATCCAGCACCAGCCGAGGGGGCTTGGGCTGTCGAGGCTCTCCACTGTCGTAGTAGACGAGGTGGATGCACTTCTGCGCATTCCGAACCGGAACCTTCCGAAAGGGGGGAAAAAGGCTGCGATGCTAAAGCTGGGGAGACATGTTCCTGATCTTGTCCGGGTCTTGGATGTCCTTTATCCCCCACCTAGGGACAAGCAGCAAGAACCTGGGCGTTCCCTCTCTTTACGGGATGATTTACTTAAGCAAGGTCTTGCCCCGATTCACCGGCCCCAGTTGATCATGATCAGTGCTACCCTACGCAATAGGTTGCGAACCGCGTTACTCGGCGCCTTTGGGTGGGTGCGACGCGACAAGGTGCTGAATCTCATAAAAAAGCGTTCTTCAGCTCTGCCTGCGCATGGATTGGGACGAAGTGCCATACATCATGTCCTTGTGGTGTCAAGCACAGGGGATATCAGGAATATCGCCGGTGCCCTTCCACCACCTGACACCAATGCAGTTTCAACGGTGAGGGAAGCTGGTGCAGATCAAGAGGACGATGAAGATCGCATTTTTTATGATGAGGATGATGATCCTGAACTCGAGTCCGAAGCGGACAGAGGTAAGAGGCTCGAATTCTCTAGCCTTGTTGGAACTAAATAGTTTGTAGAACTGTTGATGGCCCCCTTAACCATCGACCCTGCCATGTTGGAAGCGGTCGCTGCTACTTTCGCTCTCGACGTGCCCCGTATCGCACTTCTGGTCTTACCAGCGACAGCCCCTGTGCGCAAGGTCATCTTTGAATTTCGACAATTAGGTGTCAATGTGCACCCTCTCAACTTGGTGGAAAACGAAACCAGTCGTTCGCATCTTTTATCTCAAACCGAAGGGATTTCTGACGAGAATCCGGCCTTGATTGTTGCAACCCTCGCTACTGTCCGGGGTATCGATCTGCCGGATCTCTCTCACGTCTTCATGCTTGGAGTCCCAGAAGGAAGGTCTGGCGATGCATATTTACACATCGCTGGGCGTGTTGGGCGATTTGGGAGGCAAGGCAAGGCAATCACTGTCGTGGAAGCGCGAAAGGAAGAAAGAAGTGGGAAGAGGGTGGTGGCGACGGATGAGCCCAGGAAAATGACTGTGCTTCTTTCACGGATCGGCATCAAACCTACTAAGCTCGAACACTTCGACTAGTTAATTGGTACAGAACGGAATGCGGAATAATCGTAGCAACCACGTAAGTTCTGTGGCGATTGGGAGTGTTTGTTGATGCAATCACCGAGTCGCTAAGCTGACGACGACGCGGGGATAGAACTGTCATTCATTATGCATTACCCATGACCGAGGTCGGCGTACGATATTATTCCGTCTTCACGACAACTATACATTCATCACGTATCTGATGTCTCACCGAATGAAATTAGACGCAAAAAGGATGCGATCGAAGTTAGAAGGTGAGGCGTTGCGTGAGGCAAACCAAACTCGTCTGTGAATTTCCGTCACACGAATAGCTCGTGGCGGCTGACTTCCCCCGCCCCGCATCTGCCTCCCCCTCTGCGCCTTCCCACTCCGTCCCTCCTTGCTGGCTCTCCCTCTCCCTCTCCCTCTCCCTCTCCCCTCTCCCTCTCCCTCCTCCTCCCTCTCGCGGTCGCGGTCATTAGCCAGCAATGGGTTCGAGCATCCGCGTCTGTGCCTTCCTCTTCCTTCTCTTCTCGTCCCTCTCTCTCCATGTTTCGGCCCAGTCATCCACGGTACCATCGACATCGACATCTGCCCCAGCTTCAAGTTCAGCCGTCTCATCTACTTCATCTACTCCTTCCCCGACCCCCTCTTCGAACCTCACCACCTTTCTTGTCACGAGTTCTTATACCACGACCTCCGTCAGTCATTCAGGCAGCCAGGACATCCCGATTACAACTGTAGTCCCAACTGTCTATAATGTGACAAGCACTCTCCCGACTCCGACTTCCTCAACATCGCCTTCCCCAACGCCAATCGTCCTCGCTACGGAGATCACACCCGCTTTTGGCGTTCTGGGTGCAATCCTTATCCTGACCGGCTTACCGAGTGCGTTCTGGGGCCATAAGAACAGATGGTATGCAACATTGTTGACTGTGCGACCCCGCGCTCCATTCTCAACCCTCGTCTTTTCAGGACTTCGTTCTTTTTGATCGGATTTTACACACTGTCACTCGTTTGCTTTGTTCTCATCGTCAAATTTGGCATTCTCCCCGCGGTAAATCCTCCCAGTAAAACATTACAGGGCATGTTTGTTCTCGCGAGCGCCGTGGCTGGAATAATGGGTGGTGCCTTCACTATCTTCTTCTGGAAGGCCACTAAGTATTTCATCGGGGCTTGGGGGGGCTTCGCGTTTGGTTTGTGGATACAATGCTTCAGGAATGGTGGTCTCATACCGTCCGTCGGCTTACGTTGGGTATTGTACATCGGTACGTGCGAATCGCTGTGTCCGATTTCGATCTCATATCTTTTTTAGCGTGCGGTGTCGTGGCCTTTGTTCTCTGTACGATACCGAAGCTCCATTGGCACATGTTGCTCATAGCAACTGCGTTTGTTGGTTCCTCGGCATTTATTCTTGGCGTCGATTGCTACACTACCGCTGGATTAAAGGAGGTACGTATCTACCTTAATCTGATATATATCTACGTGTGCTGATGGACCGCGTCAGTTTTACGTGTGGAACTTGGGTTTCAGGACTTTGTTCCCCAAGTACACCAGCAACAATATCGCCTTCCCTGTATCGGCAACCATGGAGATTGAGCTTGGCTTGATCGGCGCGGTCGCCCTTATGGGGGGTGCAGTTCAACTGCGTATACTTCGTATTCTCCAGCGAAAACTCAAAGAAATCGCCGAAGAGCAAAAACGTAGGGACGAAGAAGCTGAACTCAACGCTTCAGACCGCTTTGCGGAGCTTGGCAAGGAAAAGGAAGAGTGGGAAAATGACCACCCGTCCCTCGGCGTGCATACTCGGACAGCGAGTGCATACTCGGGTACCCCCCTCATGAAGGAGTTCCCAGCATCTGGATCTAATGAAGGCCGTTTATCCACATTTTCGCCTGTTGGGGGCGGCCGTGGTCGATATACCTCCGGTGTGTCTGACTTCATGGCAGCGCCAATGCCGGACGAGGAGGTCAAGCGTACAGGGAGGGGTTCTCAGTCCATAGGAGCTCTGCCTCGCCTAGATCTCGGGATTGGTATCCAGGACGACGTTCCGAAGGGCTTTATCACCGACGCTGAACCAGAAAGTAGCAAAGAAGCCAAGGAAGCGCAGAAGGCTCAGATTTCTGCAGAGCTGAGCGAGCTTGCTCGCAAGGAGGAACTTCTTGCTGAAATCCAGACTATCAGGCGCTCAATTGATGCACTTCGGTCCGATACGCCTGGCATCGACTCCGATGACTCCCGCTCACGCAAGATCTCCCTCACGTCGCGCCGTACTCTCAGCTATGACCTCGACAATGCTATCGCCCCTCGACCACATACACGTCCCCCAAGGCAGCCTGATCCGCGTGGTCGTGCGGTATCCATGGAATTGTCTAAGCTCATCGATGCGCCACCGCTCGGTGCTTCCATTGGGCGTCCTACAAGTGCACCTTTGAGAGATGATGATTGGGATGCTTACGTACGCGACCGCAAACTGCTTCAACCACCTTCAGGCGTGACTGCGCCCATTCCTACCACACCTGTCTCTGCAACCATGCCTAACACCCAACGTCTGCCCGTACCTCAGGCGGTGACGGACGCCATCGCCCATCGCAAACGTCGGGAGAGTATGCTGGAGGTCAGCGGTAATGACACCACGCCCAAAGACACATCTGATGAAGATCTGCCTATCGCTGCTGCTATGGAGGGTTTGCCTAATGCGCAGACGAAGAAATCCAAGAGCCGTCCGAGTAGCAACATCCCTGCTGTCCTTCTGCAACCACCTGGCACTGCCCCTGTCTTTGAACCGCCCCCGTCAAACACCACCCCACTCATCCTTACCCGCGGTCGTCTCATCAAGAGTCCAGAGCCAAAGCCAAACATTCCCATTGTTCTGCCCCCAACGCGGCCCATCAAGGCTTCAGCTCAAGAACCAACCTCTAATATACCCTACATCCTGCCTCGTAGTAACGTCATTGCTCCCGTCCCCCAGAAGGCTGAGCCGCCACGGGTTGCAACCTTCGAGGAACTCGAAGAACGTCATAGACAGAAGATGCGTGGGCTGCAAGGCCCCGTCACTCAGGCTCAGAAGGAGTCCGCGGATCTTGCAGCGGCCAAGAGTCGCTGGGAACGATCGAATGCCATTGAACGAGAGGTTGTAAGCAGGCGGCAAGCGGAGAAGGCGGCAGAGCTCGACCGAGAAGAAAGGGCCAAGGGCAAGCCTGACGGGTCTGGTAAAAGAGGATCAACGTTACTTGACTCCAGCAAGCCGGGTGATCGAAGCTCCCGGCTGAATGCTTTGAGCGCTGAAAAGCTCGCTGCCATCAACGGTGGTCCAAACCTCTCGAGTTCGTCGAAACGGCAATCAACGTTGCGTGTTGAAGACTGGCACCGGTTCCAGCAGGATGTTGAACTTGGCATTCGTCCTGACCCTGGTTCTCGACGTGACTCCCGGGGACCTGCTACTGCGACCGTCCCTTTCCCTGGACAGAGTCGACCGCGGAATGGTACAGGTGATGGGCGTAGGTTGTCTGGAGGTCCCCGTGACCCTCCTAGCTAAACGGGGAGAGATTTCTGCTGAGTCTAGACGAAAACTGGACACGAAGTTGTGACTGTTTGTGCATGCTGGGACATTTACACTTGATGGACCTTCTTTCTATACATTACCCGTTACCAACCTGTGACGACGACGATTCGTTGTTCGAATTCTACCTAGCATTTTAACGACTTTTTTGACATTATTCTTGCCGCATCCTGTTCGTGTCTATTAACAATCTACGCTCGACATATTTAGGACATTGTAATATGTGTCGCAGAGTTGCGCACATGCCTGTAAGTAGCTAGATGGATTATATTCCTGTTCGTATACTCTCTTCGCTGTGGGAGTGGGCTGGCCCCCTTGTGATCGCGAGCCGCGTGGGAGGTGGAGTGACCCCGGGTGGAGTGACGAGGGTCCTTGACTTATTTGTGGCTAAATTCGCACGAGATGAGCACGTGTCGGTGTGTGAATTTGTCATCCCGCAGACTTTGCATGAACACTTTCAACAACAACTCTCAGGCTTCCTCGTTTTTCCCACCTCTGCTCTCAATTCCCACAGCTAGCAGCGAATATCCTTATCCCTCCCGGGAAACTGTTATGAGGACCTTCCATCCTTTCTCTTCCCCTCACGTCTCAATGCCCGACGCTGCTCAGCTCGACGCTCACCTCCATCACGTAGCGTCAAAGAGCTCGTCTCCTCGTTCCCCTTCTTCTCCCCAGCCGTCCCTGGATATCCTTGTAAACTCTACCTCTCCTCATACTGAACATAATGCCCACACAAATATACAACAGATGTCCTCCATGAAAAGCCAACAGCTCCCCCAACCTTCATCCAATAACGGTGTCCTCAACCATCCTCATCCCTCCATGACTGCCGCACCTCATTCCGTCCTTTCTAATCCCGATCCGAGCGCGTCTCTCCAGTCCATCCTTGCCGCGAGTCGTAAAGACCAGTTATCCCCAGACGCTGCCCTTCATTGGTCCATTCCCCCTCTGCCTACCCCTACCCAACTCACCAGTTCGCATCACGTCACGTTACTTCCCCAGGTACGTTCTTTGCCGAGCGTCTAAACGCGTCACTTTGTTTATTCAAAATATCCATTACGATAAGCATTCCGGCAGGAATGGCAAGCGCAAGCTCGATGAAGGAGAGCATGAGGACCCCCATCCGAAAATTCGACGCACCGTACGCGATCACGTCTCACAGGATCCCACACGCGTCGTCCCAATGACGACAGTAATGTGCTTACACGCCGCGGTCGCGCAGAAGTCGTACGGCAGCGAAAAGCGCTTTCTCTGCCCTCCTCCCATCGTCCATATTCAGGGGCCAATATGGCAGATGCGCTCTCAGCAACTGTCCATGGCTGTTGTCTCTGAACAAGGAGACCGCTCTTTTGATCAGAAGACCGCTCTTGATAACAACATGACGGGTAGCTTCAAGTTCTTGCATGTTACCGGCACCGCGAAGGCCAAAAGTTTCACCCTCTCTCTCGACATAATGGACCCCCCTTCCTCGAGCTCGGGAGAGAGCAGTGATAATACTGGAGGCCGAGTTTGGGCATCGTTTGATTCAGCTCCTGTAACAATTATATCTAAACCCTCGAAGAAGACAGCCAAGACGCGTAACATTTCGTCGTGCATTCTGGCTGGCGGTCCAGTCTCTCTTTTCAACCGTATCAACTCACAAACGGTTCGCACCAAATACATGACCATTGATTCCGCCCAATTGTGTGCCAGTAACGTCAGCTGGTCAGCGTTTAATGTAAATGTAGTACGCCGCCCAGAGGATGGTCCGCTCGTTCACGGTACGTTTTCACGTGACCTGAAAGTATTATGCGTGAATACTCACGTTCACCTTATACCAGGTGGGCATCAGGCCGTGACATATGGATGTGAGGTGGTATTATCCGACACGCTTTCCAACATCGCAACTTCACCCCTTGTCATCCGCAAGGTGGACAAAGGCCGGGTCTCTCTAGAAGATGGTGGCCCCGTCAGTCAAATGCAAAAAATTGCATTGCAACGGGTCAACGCCGATGGCTCAAGACATTATCTATCTGCCGCTGGACCAATCCCAGGTCCGGCGGGGGCTGCTCCATCTGCGCCCGGAGCATCATCACAAGGTGGAACGCACCCTCTTATCTTCCAGTCACCCCGTGTAAGGGAAGAGATGAAAGACGGCGTTCGGGTTCTCTCTGATGAAGTGGACGATTACCTTTGCTGGACAATCGTGGGTATTTGTACGTGCCTCGTCTTCCCTCGTCGATTCATTTACTGATCAAACACGTTGACAGCCAAATTCCAATACACATTTTTCGACGCATTTGGACAAAACAATTCAATACCCGAAGTCCCCATCACACCTTTCCCAACTTTATTCACAGCTCCTACCTATCGTCCAGCGAACAACACCTTGGAACTGACTGTCTCCAATTTCTTTTACGAAGACCCGAAAACACGAACACAACAGCCTCTGACAGTCTACCTGGGTAATATTGGCCCTTTACGCGCACGTTGCTTCCCTCCACATGCAGCAGGGCCTCTGACGAACATATCATATGGCGGCGGAATTCCGGGGCCTTCATCGGAATTGGCCCCAACGGACGTTACTGTGCCAGGTGTTTCCCCAAGCGTTTCCACGGGGAGATACCCACCGCTGCACACTCTGGTTACTGTGGAGATGCCTTCCCTTGGAGAAATCCTCAAAGCCCTTCAAGAGGATGCAATGCCCCTTAATTCTCTAACTCCAGATGGTGCCACATCTGGATCTCATGCAGCACCATCGACCGGCGAATCTGCTGTAGTTGGACCAGGTGACGGACCAGCTGGAAGTGGCCCTCAAGGGGGCAGCAGTACCCCACCAACGATCGCTGGCAGAAGCTTGCCTGTTTTATTTATCAGGGCCTCAGACGGGGTGGGCTATCACTCGGGACGAACGATCGCCTGCGAGAATGTATTTCAATCCATGGATCTCAGCGGGATGACCCCCGGTCATGTTCTCACCCCGTCTGGTGGTGCGCCCGCGGATCCCAGTTGGCTTGCAGCTGCCCAGGCTGCGGCGAGTGCAGATGGGGGTTTACATGGGTGGACATTGAGGGTACTGTAGTTATGGTATTTGTCGTATTGCTGTTCGCTGTTCTTTGGCTTGTTTCACGCTATACATGTTCTGATCCGCTCCGCTTTCAGTTCGGGTGTTTGCAGCGGCTGCTTCATGTTGTGGTATTTCTCTCGTCTCCTTTCTCGTGCTTAACCGGAGGTTTACATGTTAGTTTGGCGCTAGTGGATTTATGTCGTATTGTTAATGATAGTTTTGTTCAAGAGCAACCGGTTTGCTGGCAGGTGGACACGTTCGTCGTCATGTTGTAGTGAGCAGGGCCTTGGCTTGGCCTGATGAGTCGCGGCGATCAAACTCAGAATCGATACGATCCTTTGAAAGTTACGAGGTTCATCACATTTTAATCAGCGACACTTGCAAGTTTACGTCGACGACTCTGCTGCATACGTAGACCATCTGGTAAGTCATCTGCATCGTTCATCGATAAGAGCTGTCTGCCCATGATCATTTTCTCCTTCCTTTTATCCTCTACCCTCAACCGCAGTTGTCTGAAAAGAGCTGAACACCTTTCATCTTTTGTTTGTCACCACTCACAGTCAAGATCACCTCATCGATCCCTCTCCACCACC
>JBBPRJ010000060.1:0-21298 GCA_038092975.1 Chalciporus piperatoides | reverse complement strand
CCTTCGAGCAGTTATGTTGGGAGAAAGAGCTCACCCAGCATTCGAAGAAGCCTAAGTAAACCGTGCCCCAATCCTCAAGCTTTCAAATTTCAAGCTTCGAGCTTCAAGTCTTTCAAGTAAGTCGTTGGGTCAGGTTGCGCCACTTCGGGGGCAATCACCTCACCATTTGATGAAACACTAGGCCACGCTGGCGTTGAGTTTATATCAAGAATTCCTGCACGACTGATCGACTCGGAGACATTGAACGCACACAGTTATCGGGGGCTGTTGTTTTCAGGCCGTGTCACCTAAGAAGCCTCAAGTTTGCTAGTAGGCCCGCGTAGTAACCTAAGGATGTTCGCTTGGTTACATATCGGCCCTTGTGGCATTGTGGCTCAGCTTTCGAGTCGACGGGGTTTCGGTGCCTGGGTTTGCCCGATCTCTACTGGAGTCTCAGTCTGGTCCCCGCGCGCTGACTCGAGTACAACTTTCTGTGAGTGTTTTCTTCGTCTAGCTCAAGTTGCTCACTAGTTAAAGCTTTTGACTCGAGAATAATGGGCCAGAACCCTGAATGACCATTGTACATGCGCATCGAGTCGTGGTAGTAGGAAAGCAATTCAAAACAGTGTGGACAGATCAAACTTTCTGATTTACCCCTCGTGCGCCTCCCATGCATGTCGGCGTGTGGGAATATCGACAAGGTATTTATGAATGAACCTGTTGAACTCGTTGGATCCCAACAATGTCGACCTCCTGGGCAGGTGCATGTGCCATAGCGCTGGGCGGTGCGCTGGTACTCGACTTCGGGCGACGACAGCTCTCTAAACGCGAGTCACCTTGTCCTCTGCCTCCAGGTCCTCCCGGGCTGCCTTTTGTGGGTAATGTGATTGGGGTCAACACCAAAGCACCATGGTTGACATACGCCCAATGGGCCAAAGTGTACGGTACGCAGTGTGAGAACCTTTTCATGCCAATATGCTAACGATCACGAACTTCAGGCGATCTGGTGTACACCCGACTGTTGGGGAAGGACATCATCATTGTTAGCTCGGAGAAAGTCGCGAAAGACCTTCTCGAATGCCGCTCAAGGAACTTCTCTGACAGACCATTCCTGGTCACGAATGAGTTGTGAGTCAAAGGATTTGGTCGACGCTGCATCCGCGGGATATCTGACTCGGTTCAAGGTTCGGAATGGAGTTCAACTCAGTCCTTCTGCCCTATGGTGATCGCTGGCGACTCCATAGACGTTTCTTCCATCAAACCTTCCGAGCAGACGCCGTTGCGAGATTTGAACCCTTGCAACAGCAAAAGTCGTTCCAACTTCTGCGACGGCTGCTGGACGGGCCAAGCCATTTCTCGGAGCACATCTTCGAGTACGTCTACACAACCGGTGCAAGGATATCGACGAACGTTGCGTTTGACAGGTATACAGCATCAATAATCATGAATGCGGTATATGATTATGACCCCGCGTCTCGCAAGGACAAGATGGTGGACATCGTCGAGAAGGTGATCAATGTGATACTCGATGCACTGAGGCCTGACATATCCATCGTTATTGGAGCCTTTCCTGGAAGTACGTACACCTCCTTTTCAACACCTCAAATTACGAACCAGTTGGGCATAGTTCTATCTCTTCCCTGCTGGTTTCCTGGGATGTCGTTCAAAAAGACTGCAGCCTATTCGAGGGTTTGGGCCAAGGATTGTGTGGAAATCCCGTTTGACTACTCATTGAAGAAGATGGTACATTCAATCACATGTGTCATGCCTATGACGCTTATCGAGATATCCAGAAGTCTGGAAGTGCCAACTCAAGCATGGTGTCCGATGCCCTTCGGAAGGCAGAGGAACAAGGTATCCCTGCAGATTCGGAATGGATGCGAGGACTTAAAGAGGCTGCCGCGACAGCGTTCATGGGTAAGTCTCTAATATACGTTCTGGTTCTCCCTTCACTGACAACCTCTTCTAGCTGCATCAGAGACGGTGGGTTAGCGCTACGTTTTACGGGGATATGATTGACGTCAATCGTAACTTAAGTCAAATTCAGTGATCGTGACAGTCTTCCTCATGATGGTGATGTTTCCTGGGGCCCAGGAGAAGGCACAAGCGCAGATCGACGCCGTCGTTGGGAGGGACAGGTTACCAAGCCTTCGGGATCGTCCTTCGTTGCCCTACATTGATGCTTTATTGCGCGAAACGACAAGGTACAATCCTGTTGCTCCTTTATGTGAGTCAAGGTCTTCCCTTCGTATTACCTGCAATATGACAACACCTCCTTGAACGTAGCTATCCCGCACGTTGCAGTCGATGCAGACGTTTATGAGGGATATCACATCCCGAAGGGTCAGTTCGACCAGTCTGATTGTTCCGCTGGCGCAAGCTGAAATAAAACAGGTGCTCTGATCGTGTCGAATCTTTGGTAGACCCTGTGCCTCCGCTCTACAGCCAGGCGCTAACACACTGCAACCTTCCCCCAGGGCTATGGCACACAACGAAGCCAAATATTCCAAGCCCTTTGAGTTCCTTCCGGAGCGGTTCCTCAACGCCGATGGAACGCTCAAGCCGGACGACACGCACAACATTACGTTTGGGTTTGGCCGTCGCATCTGCGTGGGTAGATACTTCGCGGATACGGCCGTGTGGTCCGCGGTTGCCATGATCCTGGCCGCATTCAAATTGTCCAAGTCCAAGGACGAGCACGGGCGGGAAGTGCCTGTTGAGCCCAAGTTCACGAGCGGTCTCTCGGTGTAGGTCTCGTTTCCGTGCTGTCAGGCTGGCGTAACTAAACGTCTGAGTCTATTTGAATGATATGCACAGGCACCCCCTTCCATTTCCCTGCAGTATAACCCCGAGGATTGAGGGAACGGACGCAACGAAGCTCGAGCAGTTGATCACTGCAAGCTCGCTGTAACACCTCGAGACTTTACCTCATTGATGGGTGGCTATTACTCCCCCTTGGCTGCGGTGCATGAAACTAACGAAACACAAGTAACGAGACTGCCTGAAGGAATTGACCAACGATCGAATACAGCAAAGGTTGCGTATTGTGTGTACTCATACTGCCATGCCATCCGCGGGCCTCACCTCGACGGACACCGAATCACAACTCGTTTCTACGTGTACTCAGGCTGCGTCGTGAGAAGTACCGTACCGTCCGAGTCCGAGTCCTGTGCTCAGTGCTGCAAACTGTAAGACAATACAAAGTTCCAATATTCACCAGAAGGTGGTAAGAAATCATGTCCGACGGAAGTGAATGCGATCAGGAAACATGATGAAGCGAACCAAAGCAAACCCGTGTTACACAATACTGGCGCCGATCAACCTCTCCAGCCCTCCCACATCCACCCCCTCCATCCTAGGCGCGATCCTACACCTAAACGGCAAGGGGTGGCTGTCCAACCGTGCGTGAGTCGGTCGACCATAAGCGATGCGAACCACTCACATGGCGACCCCGCTCGAGAACTTTTCCTCAATAGGAATCTCCACCCCATTCTCATCCTTGGCCCTCTCAATCTTGAACACAGCCAACACCTTGACAATCACAGACCATACGGAGGTATCAGCGAAGTAGCGACCGACGCAGATGCGACGACCGAATCCGTAGGCGATGTGTTCGACGTCGTCCGAGGTGAGTGAGCCATCTGGGTTAAGGAATCGTTCGGGGAGGAATTGGTGAGGGTTAGGGTATTTAGAGGGGTTGTGGCCCATTGCCCTGATGAAGTGAAATGGTTAGCGCCGGTGAAGAAGGGACGATACGAGGCGCCGACCAAAGGTTGGGCAAGATGGTTGCTCCTGAGAAAGCGTATTATTTCTCGAGTATCTTACACGCCGTTATCCCTCTCACCTTTCGGAATGTGAAACCCAGCATACACATCATCTTCCACGACAGAATGAGGGATCGCTAAATCCATCCGTTCATCGATTATCGCACAATCCAAACAGACCGATCCCATGACGCGCTACTCACCCAGAGGAGCGACAGGACTGTACCTCAGCGTCTCTCTGATAATGGCATCCAAATAGGGCAACGACGGTCGATCCTCAATCGATGGAAGCCTCTTGTTGCCAACGACTGCGTTTATCTGTGCATGAGCTTTGGCTTGCACATCAGGGTTGAGAGTCATAGCGAGGATGACAGACATGATGACCGAGTTTGACTATGTCGATTGTGAGTCCATATACCTGCCCGAGCCAGATCCTCACGCACCGTTTCAGCGGCAGCTAAAGGATAGAACGAGTCAGAAATATTACAACCATATGCACCCCCACGCGACCTCACCTCTATAGGCAGTGGCAGCCGCCGATGAAAGATCTTTCACCCACTTCTCGTCTCCCTTGACCCCCTTTTCCTCCATACTCCTAAACGCATCGGACACCATCGAGGGTGCGTTGTTCCCTCCACCGTTCTAGATGAGCATTCAGCCAGAGAGGGTACGTCATTGAACACGGGCAGATTTGCAACTTACCAGCTTCTTCGTAGCGTACTCGAACGGTTTGGAGACGTACATATCCGCATATTGCCGGGCGAGGGCCATTCGCTTTTTGAAAGACATACCGGGGAACCATGAGGGGAGTTTCAATACTAGGTGTGATCAATGATCGGTGCGGGGAACGGCGGGATAGTTAGACCACTTACGTGCTGGGAACGCACCGACGATGATCGCAGTGTCAGGACGCATGGCATCGAGTGTGATCGCCAACGTCTTTTCTGCGATATCCACGAGTTCGTCGTCCTTTGACACAGGATCATAATCATACACGCTATTCATGATCACTGCTGCCGTGTATCTAAAAGTCATCAGATGGGGCAAGCCATCGTCACTCTTGAAGATCACGCGCGGAAGAAGACGCACTCGAATACGTGATCAAAGACCTTGTCTGGGTTGTTCATCAATCGTCTCAGTAGCTGACACGCCTTCCGATGCTGCATAGGTATAAAACGATCTCTGGCTTCGCTTCGGAAAGTTTGGTGGAAGAAACGTCTGTGGAGACGCCATGTATCGCCGTATTCCATGAAGACGGAACTATGATCTAGCCCAACGCTACACCCCACGTTAGTCTATCGCAAGGCGGTGCGACCAATCGGGGAATGAAAGGCTAACAGAGATCTGGTGGAGATATATGGGCGGTCTGAATACTTCTGAGAACGAGTTTCGAGTAGGTCTTTGGCGATAGCTTCAGAATTGATGATGATGATGTCCTTCCCAAAGAGCCGAATGTACATCAAGTCGCCTACAGCACCGCCATCAATGAGATGAGGAGACCCCTCTTGGTAGGCTGGGACATACCATATGTTTTTGCCCAATCAGCATACGTCAACCACGGGGCCTTCTTGTTTATCCCAGAGATGTTTCCAACGAACGGAAGGCCTGGCGGACCAGGGGGGAAAGGGTTTGATTGAGATCCAATCGTCTTGCGATACCGTCTTCGAGAGTCAAGCACGACGACGAGAGTCAGTGCAAGCGCGCATACGGCTGTCCGAGTCGTCCACATCCTTGAAGTTGCGGGTGATTCATATTGTGATCAGGTGTGTGCACGTTATATAGCATACCATCTGGTCCGGCTTTTCAAGAGAATACCTGCACCTCGATGCAGTAAGAGGGCTTGTGCGTGGAGTGAGGCTACCCCCCTCGTGATGGGTGTGTCCGCGTGGCTTCATGCCACTCATGGACAAGGGCGTCAAAGGCCCAGGGAGGCCAAGAATCCGCTCGGAAATGCGGTTGAGAGACTGAAAACGCCATGGGTTATTGTACATAAGTGGAGCAATTCTGAACGAAATATAACTGTGAAGGTTTCCCCTCGAGTCAACAGTCTCCCATAAACTAGATGGTGAAAGTGGAAGACCTCTTACCTGTGGTCAGGTGTGCCTTGGTTGCATATGCATTTCTGTTGCTCAAGCATGGCACACGACCAATGGCCGACCGGGCACGCATGTTGAATGCGGCCTGATCTGTCATTTTGATCTGCTCCCGATCTCAGTAGCGCCGTACTGTACGGGTGTGATCAAAAGCAAAGTTCTTGTCGACCCCATCCAATCGGGGGTTCCCTCCCTGGGAGTTAGAACGTCGGCGTCTATAGAGCTACACCATCCGCCGATTCGACATTTCTGTTCGTCCCCGAAACAGACGTTAAGAAATTGTAGGGTAAAAGTTCAACAAGGGCAAGGCGCTAATCGCAAGGTATAAAAACAGACACTCACGAGTTGAATCTACTGTCACCTTGGTGTTCTTCTGTACCACCGTCGTGTCCACTGCCCCACCGCGCCGGAGGTAATAGTGATCATGTGATCTGAAATGAGCTGATTTTACTGACCGTCGGCATTATTCCCTTGAAAAAAGACAGTCTCGCACTTTTCCAGTCACTTCTTCTTTCAACTCCCAGCCTCCAGGTCAGTCCCAACGCTCTCTTTCACCTTTTCGCTTCGTGTTTCCTGCTTACTGACGAGTTCGACTCCCCCCATAGAAATGTCGACCCAACAACTCGCCGACGGTCGTATCGAGTCCCGCGTCGACAACTACACCAAGTTTTGGCAAAAGGACCTCAACAACGAGAACGAGGCTGATAACAAGAACCGTCTCGACAGTTACACCGACGTCGTCAATGGTCAGTCCTCTCGCATCTTTTTCCCTTCCATTCCTGACCCGCTTTTTTTTTTTTTTTCGACGCAGGGTACTATGACGGTGCAACCGAGTTGTACGAATACGGCTGGGCCAAATCCTTCCACTTCTCTCGTTACTACAAAGGCGAAGGATTCTCCCAAGCGCTCGCTCGTCACGAACACTACCTCGCCGCTCGAATGTCCCTCCGTCCGGGCATGCGCGTCTTGGACGTCGGATGCGGTGTCGGTGGTCCAGCACGCGAAATAGCACAATTCGCGGACGTGAACATCGTCGGTCTCAACAACAATGATTTCCAGATCCAGAGAGCGAGACAGTATACTAAGAAGGCTGGGTTGGAGAACCAGGTCACGTTCGTCAAGGGTGATTTCATGAAGTTGGCCGAACAGTTTGGAGAGAATTCGTTTGATGCTGGTAAGTTGCTTGGGCCCATTTGATGTTGGGTATTGGACTGAGGTGTGCGATAGTGTATGCCATCGAGGCTACCGTTCATGCTCCTACCTGGGAGGGTGTGTATGGTGAGATCATGAAGGTCCTCAAGCCCGGAGGAGTCGTGCGTGTCATGCCATCTTCTCGCACACGTCTTGCTGATCACTGCCTGTAGTTTGGTGTTTATGAATGGTGTATGACCGACACGTGGGATCCCTCCAACCCAAAACACAAGGAACTCGCCCACGCCATCGAATTGGGTAACGGCATTCCCGAGATGCGGCCCTTGAGACTCGCTCGTGAAGCCATGGTCAACGTCGGGTTCACGGTCGAACACGAGGAGGACCTCGCTGATCGTCCTGACGAAGTCCCATGGTATTACCCTCTCGAGGGTGATGTCTTCAAGGCCCAGACCGCATGGGATTACTTTACTGTCTGGCGTATGTCCTGGAGTGGCAAGTTGGTGACGCACACAGCCATTCGGTTCTTTGAGATGCTTGGTCTTGTTCCCAAGGGGACGTACGAGGTCGGTGAATCGCTCAAGGTTGCGGCTGATGCTCTCGTCAAGGGTGGTCAAACCAAGGTTCGTAGTTAAACAAGCTTGACCGTGATCATGACTGAATTCCTTCCGTAGCTGTTTACGCCCATGTACTTGGCGGTTTGTCGCAAACCCGCGGAGAACTGAGCACAGGGACTAAAATATAGATGACCGATTTATTTTGTTATGGTAGATGATCGACCACATTATATACCCTGGATTAATAGATAGGAATCCGAACCCTTCGGGATATGCCGGTCTGGAATCTGTGTGGCTGAGCTGACCGACTTTCCCAAACGATCATCGCCGATTCTTTTACGATTCCCATTGAGCACCCAAATCCCAATGGACGGCGATCCCAGGGTAAGCAAATCCAGGTTGCCCAAGCCCTACACCGAAGAACAGCTTGTCTTCCTCCGAAGTCACATAAGTGGGTTCGAGGTAAGAACAAGAGGTCATGTCAGAGGGGACGCTAAGAAGTTTGCGTTGGATCGTGCGAGCGAGTTTTTGGTTAGGTTTGGTTTACCACCGGATTTGCAGGGCGTAGAGGAAGCAGAGCCACGATTCCGTGAGGTGAGCCTTTGTTCGACATACCTGTGATTTCAAGTTGGCGTCGGCGCGTATGATGGAACGGGCGTGCTTATCATCGTGCTGGACAGCAAATATATAATTGGTACAAAAATACGGTAGGGAGGGCGCGGAGGAAGCTGGAGGGTCGGACGAGGCCTAAGAAGTCGGCTTTTAGAGGTGTGTTCAAGTCCCCCCGGTTTCTCCTGCTCACTAACTTCCCCTCCTCATCGACAGCATCGACGTTAAGTGCACCTGCTATCACGTGGTCACCCAGTCTCGCTACCACCGGCCCCATCTCCTACCCAGCCGACTCTTCCGATCAACCCAGCACATCCACCCAACCCCTCCAATCCCAACCTCAACCCCAATCCCAATCCCCACCCCAAGCCAACCCCGGTCCCGGTCCGTCCACCCAACCCCAACCACAACTCCAATTCACCTTCCAATCCTCCCTCCACGTCCCGAGCGCATCTACCATCGCACTCAACGTCACCCCCTCCGCACTCCGCGATGCCTTTATCACACACGCCATCGACGCACCCACACTTTCTTCCCTCATCCAGTCCTACGTCCTTGCACATCCATCAGCTACCCCCCTCGTACCCGTGATATCCAGTCTCTTTGATGCCGCTACACAGTTACTTGGACGGAGTGCCGCGGGTGTGGGGACGGGTGCACATGGCCATGATCGAGAGCAGTTGTTTGCGCTCCTGAGACGATTCGTAGACGTCTGTGCTTTCTTCCCTTCGTCCCTCGTTCATGCGGATATGAGTGGCCCGCTTGCCGGTCCGAGGGCATTACAGATCGCACTTCGGAAGGCGTCTGTGTGGGCACCTGTGTCGCCCCCCTCTTCCTCTTTCTCGTCGTCGTCTTCATCTGCGCCCATCGCGGCGGGTACAGGTGCCGGACACGGCTCATTATCAGACGAGATGGAGAGAATCGCAGCGGATAGACAGAGGAGGAAAGAGTACGTTCAATGGGCACAGATACATGCAGCAGCAATTGAACTCGGAATCTTACCCTCTCCTGCTTCTTCACCCATCTCTTCGCCCATTATTTCCCACGTCGGCGTCGTAGGTGTGGGTGTGGGTGTGGGTGTGGGCGCGGGCGCGGGCGTGGGCGTGGGTGGTGTAGGTGTGGGCGTAGGCGTCAACGGTGGACCCACGTACCACCACCCCCACCCATCGAGCGATATGTCCTCTTACGGTGTTCCCGCACCTCAGCCTCAATCACAATCACCCCTCTCGCATGCTCATAGTCATCCCCACTCTCACCCTCATACGCACGCGCACGCACACTCGCATACCCACCACCCTCACCCACACCCCCACCCCACAAACGCAACCCCGATTCCGACCCTGCCACTCTCGTTCTCCGAAGCCATGGCCCGCGACGCCGTCTGGGAACCCGACGAGGTCGAGTGGGTGGCAGGTATCATCGTCCTCCGGGCTATCATCCGCACCTTCCACCCGCCCCGCGCCGGCGTGCGTGGGGGGAGGAATCTGAAAGCCGAGTACGAGCAACTCCTGGGGGCGTATGAGAGGCGGTGGAAGGAGATCAAGGATGAGGCGAGGCAGGCGATCGTTACGGTGGGTTCACGTTCGCTTGGTTCGTTGAGACGGGGTTGTGCTGATGCGGATGCTGTTTGTTAGGAGGTGTTACTTGCTGCGAGAGATGATTTGGCGAGGATGGACGATACGAGGGTGACGTGACTCCACTGACGTTGTGTTTTCCCTCTCCCTCTGCCCTTTACCCGATCGTTTCTGGTTATTCAATTTTTTGGGTGAGCCAAGGTGGCCAATTTGGACTACAGGATGTTCTTGACCGTACTCGAATTAATTCGTTATTGATCTATGATCTCATAGCATGTCGAACCGTCAAAAACATGTGTATGTAATCCTATCCGTTGCGTATAATGGCGGAACGGTCGAGCCGTAGCCACTCTTCCCCAAACTCGAAACTTGAACTTGAAAGCGAATGTGAATGTGAATGCGCGAATGCCAGTACCGGTACAGCGTAAAGCATGTCGATGCATAGGTGTGTGTGTGTTACGAAAACAAATTAAACGTGTCCGTGGGGGATCAGTGTTTCATCCGCTTGATGTCCCCGCCTTCACCGCTATCGGGAGGTCGTCGTGTAACTGCATTGCGTTGGTGTTGGTGTTGTTGATGCTGACGTTGAGCGAGACCCATTCCTTGGATCGGTGTACGAACAGCCGCTGCCGTCAAGGACGACGACGAAGACGATGTTGATGACCCTCTGTATCCCATGATCAGCACACGCCCACCCATTCCGGAAAAAAAAAGCACGCTTACTGCATCACGTCCGCACTCCGCTTGAGTCCATTGCCGAACCCGCTCGAGGGCTGTCCTGGCTTTGAGACCGCTGCAGCCAATGGCTTGGGCGGTTGTGGATGGACATGTGCTGGCGACTTCTAGAATACGTGGTATCAACGTTAAGGTCAGTGAATGTGTTGTGGGCTTACCATTCCAGGGGGGAAGTGGAAACCGCCCATTGAAGGACTACCGGCGCCCCTGGTGTCAGTCGACGTGGAGGGGGCTGATGTTGATGCTGATATGGACGTCGATGGCCCGTTTGGCTGCCCAGGCCGAGACGGCTCCGCGCCAGAATTCGGCGGCGTTGGCCTCGCACTTGCACTGGAGCTAGCACCGGGCTGCACGTTGACAGAAGACGACCTTCCTCTAACACCCGATCCACCCGCAGTCCCACCACCGCCCACACTAGACACACTCGGGACACGTTCGACCGCCTTCGGAACCTGCACCTGTGCCTCCTCGATCACCATCGAATCGTCCATAACACTCACCCCGCCCATCCCCTCTTCGAAATCAATCGGTCTTCCCAAATCTCCCTCACCAAGATCAACCGTCGCAAAGAAAACGTCCTCCTGGGTACTAAGCGGATATGAGTCTTCGTTTTCCGCCCCTGGGACAGCGACAGCGGGAGGCGGAGTGGTGCTACCGCTCTTACGGGAATTGGCGTTTGGAATTGGATTGCGGGGTGGGGGCATTTCCGAAAAGGTGACTTTGCGATCTGTGAGTGGATTACGAGTGAGTGACGATTTTTCGACGGCGCGCGGTTGGAGGGGGGGTCTTTGAACTGGCGTTTGGATGGGCGTGTGGAGTCCCATCGGCTGCTTCTGTACCTGTGCGTCGGCGGAGGGGGGTTTTCGATCACTCGGACCTGCCGAAGAGGTAGACATCCTAGGGCCTTGGATGGGTTCTCTGCGTGTTGGGGTGGCGTGTTGTTGTGCGGCAGCCATTTCTTGACGGAGGTGGCGAGGTATGTAGGTGATGGGCGTCTCAGGCAGATCTGTTGGGGTTTCTCTCTTGATCTGAAGTTGCTCATTGCGTTCGATCGTCCCCGGTGGTCCAGGGTGATTGGCTGCCGGAACAGGAGGATCAGGTTTACTTTCCTGAAACTCTGGGCGTCGGTACAGCTCGCCCTTGTCAAACTTTGCCTGAACATATCATGGTGTTACAGGTAACGACGATCGCGATGCGTGTGTCAAAGCGTGCAAGTCGCTTTCGAGACGGTGTACTCACTGGAGGTACTTTGATCTTGACAACTTCCTGAGCGTACGACTTGTCGTACAAACAATTGCCCAGCAAGTTTCCAAAATTGCGAAGCGTTCGTTTGAGAGCATCCGTGACAGCCTCCTTCTTGCACTGTTCGATTTGCATCAGCGGATCGCTCTCCGCCACGGTAGCACTGTTGCATCACGAGCACCGGACCAGACTTGAAACTCACCTTATCTAACGCAGCAGCCTTGCTCTTTGCATTCTCCAGCATCCCATACCCTACGTCCTCATGATACGCCCCATCTCTCAACGTCACTCTGACAATCGCCGTCACGCCAACATTATACCTCCTCCCCTCCTCATTGCAATCCACGAAATCTGTCGTCAAATTCACAACACTACTACTCCACCCATTAAACCCAAACACCTCGTTCGCGAGATTGATGATCTTCCAACCCTCAGCGTAGGTGAGTTTGGGACCACCCGCTGGTCCGGGACGTTGGGAGACGAATTCAGGACCGAGTTTCTTGTTGAGTTTGGCTTGGAGAGTGGCGATTTTGGTGGCAGTATCTTCGGAGATGTGACTTGGACCTGGGGCTGTGAATGGGAATGGACTACCGCCGAAAGCTGGGAGAGATAGGGGTTGGAATGGGGTGTTGGAGAATGGAGAGCCGTGCTGGCGCGCGTCGAAGGACATGGCGCCGCTGTTGACGATGGAGGAGGATGGGGTTTGTGGATTGGCTGTGAATGAGTTTAAGAGGTGTCCACTGAACGCACCAGCCATCGCATGAGGGTTAGGGACAAGCCATCGATGTAAGTCAGTTCGGTTTTTTTATATCATTATTAGACACGCATGGACGCGTCGCGTGTGATCGATTGATCACCTACGTAGGACAGCCTCAGAGTCGGACTCTGACTCTGACTCTGACTCAATCTGAGTCAATGACCCATCAGGTCCTCACCACATGCAGCAGACTATCCGTACGAATGATGGATTTTTTCCGCACACAGGTCAATCATCTCCCGAATCTGCTGGCCCTAGTATCTTGGGGGTACTTTTGGGCGATTTGTAGACATTGAGTAGACAAACTCCAAGAAGACGATCTCATTATGGGCGTGGTATACACTAGTTCTAGAACGGAAGCTTTCCACTCAACTTCTTGGAAGGCTTGAGTGGATTTGGACGTCTCCGCTTGTGATACTATGATGAACGACCATGTCAGTGCCGCGCACAGGGGAACAGAGAAAATGACATACATTCTTGAAGCGTTGGATACGTTTCTCCATGTCGCGCAAGAGTATCTTTCTCTTCGCGGCTCTCTCCTTCGCAACACGCTCCCACTTGTGACCTTTGAACATCCGCTTTTTTCCAGCGTACAGTCTGTTTCCTATGTCCGACCCAGGAACATTGCGCTCCTTGACTTCGCCCACCCATTTCACAGGTTGTAACCACCACTCCTCCGAGCCCTTCTCGGGCACGTCGGTTTTCGCCTCTGTGGCAACGGATGCCTCCGACTGCACCTTGGACAGGTTCGCAGATACAGGTCGTCCCTTGGCCGACGCAATAGCGGTTCCATGAGCCGCAAGGGTCTTCGGTGAAGGTGGCAGCATGGCCAAAGTCCCCGACGCACGCGCTTTCTTGATCAGATCGGCTTGTTGGCGCAACGAATACTTTGGGGGCGCCCATCTCCCGGTTTTAGGGTTATTCCATGGGAGGAACGGGTTCGTTCGTTTCGGGAGGTTGCTCTCCGTCTCTGGAGTAGGTGCGACGGGCGTCGGTTGGGAGAGGTTGAATTTGGAAAAGTCGAAAGCGCCGTTTGCGGTGGTGGTGGTTGGTTTGGGTCGGATAACTGCGGCGGGAGGAGGGGCCCTTGCGAGCTCTCGTAGCCGGAACTGTCTGATGGCTTTGGTGGCCATTTAGAGTTGAGTGAACAGACGTTACTAACCGAAAAAACGAAGTACCAAGAGCCGTGGGAACTCGGTGTTCAATGTTAGGGGATTACCACGTTTGGCATGTGTAGTTGTTGTTTGCCTCTTGCATCTCACGCCGTTACAAACCAAAAGTATTATGTAGGTTGGTGTCAGGAGTTGATGATATCCGATGTCTGCGTACTAGCTGTTGAAGGCTTCCATTCATACGGAACCACACGGTCCTTGTTCTCCCCCTCAAGTTCAGAGTGGTCACGTTGCTGTCTCACATGCAGGACCCCAGGCCGACCCATTGCTATCGAGGTGTGCGCTCGTTTTCAGACCCGAGTTAGGTTGTCTGCTGGATTGCTTATCAATTTGAAGGGTCATATCCAGCGCTTCAAAGTTAGTAAGTTATAGCACCAACTCTCGCGCGCTGTGTAGCACGTGAGAGACTTGTGTCGTCCATTGGACGAGCCCCAGCCTGAGGCCCGAGAACTCAGCTCGTTTCCATGTCTTGTCACTTAGCATGAATGACGGAGCACCGACCGCCAGTGCTCCCGTCTTGTCCTGCAGCACAGAAGGCGGTACTGTCCCAACTGAAATGCTATCCATATTCACTATCCCGACACTTTGTGCTAACTATATTTACAGGCTTGATTCATTGAGATCGGAGTTATATAGCGAGTAGTGGTCTACCAAAGTCACCACAGAATACTTCCCACATGTCATCGTCAGAGAACGCAGGAGGCATTGTTTAACTCAGACGTTTTAGGTAAAAGGATGGTCGTTCGTCACGCTGACACCCTGGATGGCCCGAACTATCTCACTCGACGTCAAAAGCTGACTGCGGTATGGAATCGCAACTAACCACGTTAGCACTAGTGCTAACCTGTGCGAGTGATGCGGTGGTGATCGCGCCGATCGATCAACCGTCTCCGGTCCAAGACCGACTTCATGAACACGATTACGCCAGTTGTAGTCAGCCTCGCGCATGTTTCCTTAAACTGCACCCATGATCACATGTCCCTGCCCTGTTCAAGGAATTGGCGAGGGGAAAGGCAGTGGCCTCGGAGTGACCAGGAAGAAGTTGTACGTCAAATGAGTCTCACTTTAGTTGCGGTGTTCAATACCACTGATACTATCCCAGTTCTCGTTACCCGCAACTCGGAGCGACGGCCTGGGTCTTCGCAGCCACTGAATGATATCATATCCATTTCCTCAGTTGACAAAGTCAGAACCGAGTTACTTAGCTGTGCATGACCAGATATAACTCGCTAAACTTGTCAAATCTTGACAGATGGGCCTACGCCATCATTCCAGTTTCATGGAAGGTCTCTCTCGGGTCCAAGCTTACACTAGAAATACTGAGTACTATGCAATGCTGCATGCATACAAGACAAGACCGTCTCTTTGCTCATGCCTACACAAGTATACCATCTCCCGGATTTGCTGGCCTTGGTGTCTACGCCAGCCATGGGATACCTCAATCCAAACTTGAAGCAAGCTGACAACGACTTCAATGACTGGGTCGGGAAGACCTTCAACCCGGCCTTTGCAGATGTAAGGATACCATGATCAATTCGTTCACCCTCTGACCTGAGCGGCCAGGAAGTCTACAAGTCTCAAATACCATATCTCATCGCCGCCATGTCACCACATGCTTCTTACCAGGAGTTGAAGATAAGCAATGAAGTTGTTCTCTCAACGCTGATCCTAGAAGTCTTGACGTACGTTTCTGTTTCTTTTTTCCACATCATACATGCCAAGTGATTTTATAGCGACAATCGTTCGAGTGTGGAGTCTAACGCCGCTTCACAAGCATGGATGAATATCGTGCTAGGGAATGAAGACGTTCAAGGATTTGATCATCCGCTCCTCCAAACGGTGCGCAAGTGAGTGAACCCACAGTGCTCATTACTTTGAATCGTCGACTCATTTTCGATGAAGCGAGATTGTTCCCTCCATAAAGGCAGCCGTGGACCCCCCATTCTGGTCCCAGCTCGTAACTGCGTGTGCAGAGTACACCTCGAGCGTTGTCAACGAAGCATTAGATCGAGAAGCATATATAAACAAGACTCAAGTACGCGATATACCTGCGTACTTGGAGATGCGTCGCGGGGGAGCAGCTCTGCGCATATGCTTTGCCATCACACGGGCTTTTCAAAAGGTCTACATCCCTGATGAAGTCTTAGCCAATCCCCTCGTACGAGATGTGGAGGATGCTTCAGCGGACATGAGCGTCCTCACGAATGTGAGTCGTGTATTTGAGTTCTCATTCGAGTCTCACTTTCTTTATCAAAAGGATATATACTCTTACAAGAAGGAATACGGTAGTGAAGAATGCTTGAACAACCTCTTAACCTTGCTGCAGAACGACATGAAGACTGCCCATTTAACCCTCCAGGAACGTATTGATTTTTCTGGAAAACTATGGGCAGACGCTTTCACTCGTTTCGAGGCATGCAAGAGTAGGCTACCCTCGTTCGGTTCTGAGGTGGACAAACACGTCGCGGCGTATGTGGAAGCACTACTCGAAAACGCTGTGGGGAACGTTGAGTGGAGTTTGTTCGTCCCCCGTTATCACGTCTTTGATAGCGAGAGTGACCGGAGGAACAACATTTTGAGGTTGGGCGAGTCGGATGGTACAGCTACAAACACTTCCTATGGGCTTGATCCTTGCTCGTATATTGACTTCTTCGATTGGTACTATGCGCGTCGTCAGTTAGCACTACTATGACTTGTCAAGTCTTAGACTCACCAATGAATTATGTAGAACCTAACACCGGGAGTACTGTATGGTTGGAATAATGTACAATACTTGTGGACAAAAAATCAGGCGTGAATGGTAAGCCAAGGGCACATTCTCGGTAGGCTCATCGAGAGTCTGGTTTGGGGAGACTCGGGGCACATAGCGTACCTATCAACGTTCGATCAAACCTCCTGACCTGAGCTTGGATGATCGTCCTCTGAATTCCTTGTCAGAATTGCGGTCGGAGGGTGCGTCTCTGGTATACGAGAAGTTCTACTTTGTGTGTAGGGTGGCACGATGGGGGAAGAAATTTGCTTCTTGGCCCCGAGACCCTTCGGGTTGACAGTACTCACCTCTCTCAATGGCCCGACGAACGCCAGCCTACCCAGCTACATTTATGTAGTGGTAATGAAGAATCACCCGTGGCTGCAGGACAAGTTTGACTGTGCCGGGAAACTTTGGGCAAAATCCCTCGACCATTTCAAGAGGTGCGGGAAGATGGAGTAACTGTGCCATTTGGCAGGATGTCTCTGGCAGATATAAGCCCCCGACTGCATTACATCGCTATCGAACATCGGTGATTAGCCGGCCAATTGGGTGCCTACACCTGGAACTTCGAAGGCCTCGTCTATTTGATTGGTGAGCATGTATGGTGTTTTGGGCTTTTAGGGTTTGATAGGAGGTCCAGCGTAGGTAGGAGTGAGCATTTGAGCTATGCTTCCAGGTGTCTCTATACGCGCATGAGAGTACTCGACAGCTAACGACCCCGAGTCGGGATGTCCCCGTCCTGGGAATGCCCGTGTTTTTTCCTGCCCATCTTGAACACTGCGGGTCATTTCAGAGGGCCTTGGACCTGGAGGCTCTCACCGATGTTAGGACAACATATATAGGTTCATGTGCTCAAGTGTGTTACGCCCATCTTCTTCGCTGCATATACACCATACTATCCCCGACGAGTTCCGAAGAAACGTCTGAATCATGATCCGTGCGCTGCCTGGTTGTTCAGCTGGCATGGTTGGTTATTCACGCACCTGCTCCATTTATCGAAGGACGCTCATCTCAAGGCAACTGAATGCTTTGTATCGCGCTCGTAGATGAGCGGCGCAAATTATCGCATTTCGTTGGTTGTAAAGGCCGAGCGTCGATCAAAACCCGTTTTGCTTAGAGGGAGCCCGATATCTCTGGGACATCGACCCGTTCATTGGTGGCCTGGACGCGATTGATAACAGTATCTAGAACGCGTGTTACATGTTATCGGCGACGTTGCTGGCCAGTCATTGACACGGTTCCAAGTGGGGAGGACTCGGAGATCCCACGTGAATTTGATATTGAGAATCGTGCTAATATGTATCACAGAGCTTGTCAGACTGAGACAAGGTTGAGAGCAAGTTGCAATTGGTTTGCACCCGGCTAGCCCGTGATACAGTCCGTCGTGGAGCGTTGACGATGAACCCTCGATATGCTGAACTTGGTGCCATCACGGGGCCAGACTGATATGAGCGCTGTGCGGCACAGCGGGTCGCGATGGTCACGGTACCAACTCACCGTGCTTTTTGGTAGTTCACTGACACTAGGACTAGCGTGAAATCTGAGGGTTGTTCGGTTGCACTCATTTACAATTGATTGGACATAAACAGACGAGGACCCTATGTTACAAGTTTAGAACAGAACGTTATAGTAACTTCCTGCTTCGACTCATACTCCCCCGGACCTGTTTCTCTGGGAGAAAACCCACCCATGACTTGCATTTCTCGGCTCGTTCGGGAACCTGCTCAGAACATCGACCACTGGACCTGTCTCCGAACGTGACAGAATTTCAAGTTGACAAGGCCCGTCCGATTCACATTGTGAAGCTGACATACTTACCCTCTGAGAACTCACCGCATCGGAAATTGACTAGACTAGTTTCGGCTCCTCGAAAACGTGTTGGACAGGTTTCAGATAGCGCTCGATCCCTTGGATCCTTCTTTCCTTTCATTTCGACCACCACAATGGAACACCCATCTCGAGAGCCAACAGCGTTGCGCTCGCCGCCGTTACAGGTATGATCCCGTTCATTGTGTCTTGCAGTCCAGTTTGAAATTCAACTACTTTGCCTGTCTGCCTTGCTATTGTCAGGCTCGGGCTATCCTCTTTCTTAAGAAGCTGGGGTTGCGAACACGAGGACACAAGAAGAAGTCGAGAGATACGATGATGTCTCCCGTCACAATACCTACTCATGACTATCAACGCGCACATTCATCCATGGACCTCCTTCGTAAGCCAGACATATCTCGTCTCATCGGCTTCAGGGCCAAAGATGGCCCTAACCCAGTTATGGACACCGACGACTCCTCACAAGACGCTTCCACCAGCGGGAACTCGCCCGTACTCCGACATAGACGACACTCTGCTTGGGAGTCATTACCCACCTCTCCCATCGATTCTACCTTTGCAGGACGTGGAGCTGCGCCATTGTTTTGTAGAGAACAGGCTAGCACTAAAGTACGAGATGATGATCTCGGGAACGCGCTCGCGCCAGCGCCTTTGTTCTTACGACACGATCCTTCCCTCGACGCCGTTTTACAACAACCACCCCAACCACCCGGATCATCCAATTCCACATCCGAATCCCTATCATTGTCGAGTCCCAAACTCGCCCCACAGATCGTTCTCCCCCCTGAATCCAGACCCGGGGAAGAACCCGAACCTGTACGTGAACCTACGACGCAAGAAGACGTCCCTAGAGACGACGATACCCTACGACCTTCGGGGAATACCTCTTTCCATAATAACGACCTTATGACGACACCATCACCGTCGATACCTTCCGAGTCAACTTCTCTTTCTCTTTTAGAATCCCAGTCTCGACTCGCTCCAGAAGCGTCTACTTCAGAGGCCGTGCTTGAACCACTCGCTTTGACACGTCATCCGAATACTTCACAACCGCCCCCGTTTCGCGTGACGACGGAACGTGGTCTGAGACTGTCGCCTTCCATTATCACTAGACACCCTATGCCGACACTCAATCTCCCTGCCTTGCCCCCACCTGCTCCTACACCGATTGTGACCCCGAGGACGAAGATACCGTTGAGGAATATGCCTTCGTTGTCTAGACATGGGCGTCGTAACACCGACGTGGAAACTGATCACGAGAATGCGACGCTTGGTGATTCAGACGAAGACGATGTTGAGGAAGGGGATGGGGACGATGAAGAGGAGCAGGTTGATGGTTCGAGCGTCCATCAAAGTGACGACGAAGATGATGATGAACCTCCCAGCGCTGGGCCGTCCGTGCTTCAGGGTTTCAAGGCGGCGCAGAAACGGCGCATGATGGAGGACTCTGACTCTCCCATCGCGAGTCCCATCACACCTATGTCTTCACAGAGCAACTTTTCGGGTTCGAACCTCACCGAGCCCTCCCGCCCCAAGACGCATACGAAGACGATCCAGATGTCACCAGCTCGAGATGCTTCGCCTTCGACCTCGCATCCTTTCTCCCCCAGTACACAACATATCGAAGATATTCATTTGCGGAATACGTGGGACCCTGACCTTCTGATACCCGGAGCTCGGCTGGAGAGTAAGCCAACTCTGTACCGCGCTGCCTCTCGGAGTATGATTAACCTCGGTTCGACTTGTCGAGCTGAGCGTGGTCTGCACCATATCAAGTCCCGGGATACAGTCCGGACCAATGCACCGTCCGTCACCGGAAACACTGCCGAGAGCAATGGGGATTCAGATGAAAGCGAGACAGAAGTGATTGGACGTCTCCTCAGACGCACATCAATGCCTAGCTTCCACCCCACTTCGGATCCTCCACCATACCCTACGTTCAATCCTCGAACGAAGGAACACCGTGTCTCGCCTCGGGAGGATGAAGGGCGAGAACGACTCCCGCCGTATAGCAACTCCCTTTATCTCCTGGCGATTATGCCTCGAAAGGTGGAGTTCAGTTCTCCTGGGGTACAGGCCAAGGACCGCAAGTGGAGACGTGTCATATGCGAGTTGGAAGGGACTACCTTCCGAGTGTACAAGTGTCCACCTGGTGCGAGTGGTGCGGGCGTTCTCGGAGATTGGTGGGAGAAACGTGTGGGTGTCGGTGACGTAGCCTCGCCTACCATCAGCGTCCCTCGACCGCGGAAGAAGGAAGAACAATTCGAAAACCCGTCGAAACTGGGAATGGATCGGCCTCCTCCGACACCGACGCCGATAACGTCTTCGTCAGGTTCCATGTCTGCCGTCGTGAGACAGACGAGACCACGGAGCGAGTCTCAGTCGTCGATGGCGACGCAGTCTGCGATGACGACGACCACTCCAAGGTCACGGAAGCGCATGTCAGGTGCCAGCTTCTTTTCACCCTTTCGGAGTTCGAGCATCACTCGATCCGGTTCGATGGGTGGGGTTGAAACTCCCAGTCGTCCTGCTTCTCGTGCACTCGAGATATTTCCCGTCGACATCCAAAGCAGTCGTTCTTCCTCATACGCGGACTCCCATGGGCACAACGGCCGCACGACGCCGGTGGCTCAACCATCGCCTCTTTCACAACCACGTTCTGCTTCTCGACTGAGCTTCTTACCAGGGGCAGGTAGCCGATTACAGTGGCGCACCGGGGAGATTCCCAAACCTCACAAGTCGGATCTGCTACGAGCATATACCCTCCAACACGCGGAGAGTGGGCTGGGTAACGATTATGTGAAGAGGAAGAACGTGATTAGGGTGCGGTTTGAAGGGGAGCAGTTTTTGTTGCAAGCACCCGATGTGCCTTCGGTGGTAGAGTGGATCGAGGTATGGTGTCTGCTGAGATGGGGGTAGGTGGCGCTGATGAATGAGTATTTTGCTCCTTCGAATCGTGTAGGGAGTCCATGCTGGGACTAATATCGCTTTGGACCTCGATCAACGGCAGATGCCAAGAGGGCCCATGTTTCCGAGGTGGGTCTTGTCTTGTGTTTGGGATTACTCTTGAGACCGCTTACGCTGAGAC